>JAODAL010072746.1:0-14994 GCA_025379985.1 Phyllomedusa bahiana
AACCACCCCGACCCCTGGGCCCCCTTTTCCCAGAAACCAGGGCTTAACCCTCCCCCAATTTTTTTTGCTCAGCCTTTACTTTCCCGCAAGGGCGGGGTTAACCCCCAGGGGCCCCTTTTTAGCCGGGAAAAAAAAATTTCGTTTTTTTCCCCCGGAATCCCAAACCCGGGCTTTGGGAAATTTTTGCCATTTTTAGCGAAACCACCTTACCCCCTGATTTTTCCCTTTTTCCCCCGAAACCTGGGTTTTAAACCCCCCAATTTTTTTTGCTCACCCCCACTTCCCCGCAAGGTCGGGGGTTTTTTCCACGGCGCCATTTTAAACCCCCCCCAAAAAAAATTTGTTTTTCCCCAAATTTGCCACCCCCCTTTTAAAAATTTTTTTTGGGAAATTTTTTTGGGAAACCACCGATCCCGCTGAAAACCCCGTTTCCCAAAAACCAAGGGTTAACCCTCCAATTTTTTGCTCAGCCTCACATCAGCAAGGTCGGGTAAACTCCACGCGCCATTTTAGCCGCAAGAACATTTCGTTTTTCACCGGAATCGCCCCCGCGGGCTTACAATTTTGCATTTTTAAGGCCAAACCAGCCTGATGCCGCTGACTCCCTTTCCAAGAAACCAGGCTTAACCCTCCAATTTTTTGCTCAGCCTCAACTTCCAGCAAGTCGGGGTTAATTCCACGGCGCCATTTTAAGCCGGCAAAAACATTCGTTTTTCCCGCCGGAATCGCCACCCGCGGGCTTTAGATATTTTGCTATTTTAAGCCAAACCAGCCTGATCCCGCTGACACCCCGTTATTCCCAAGAAACAAGGCAGTAACGCCTCAATTTTTTTGCTCAGCCTCACTTCCAGCAAGGTCGGGGTTAACTCCAAGCGCCATTTTTAGCCGGCAAAAAACATTTGCGTTTTTCCGCCCGGAATCGCCACCCGCGGGCTTAGAAATTTCTTGCCATTTTTAGGCCAAACCCGCCTATCTGCTGACCCCGTTTCCCCAAGAAAACCAAAGCTTAAACCCTCCAATTTTTTGCTCAGCCTCACATCCAGCAAGGTCGGGGTTAACTCCACGGGCGCCATTTTTAGCCGGCAAGAAAACATTTCGTTTTTCTGCCGGAATCGCCACCCGCGGGCTTTAACAATTTTGCCATTATTTTAGGCAAAAACCAGCCTGATGCCGCGACCCCCGGCTTCCCAGAAACAAGTCTTAACGCCTCCAATTTTTTCTTGCTCAGCCTCACTACCCAGCAAGTCGGGGTTAATATCCACGGCCGCCATTTTACGCCGGCAAAAAACAGTTCGTTTTTCGCCGAAATCGCCACCGCCGGGCTTAGAATTTTATGCCATTTTTAGGCCAAACCAGCCTGATCCTCGCTACACCCCGTTTCCCCAAAAACCAAGGCTTAACCTCCAATTTTTTAGCTCAGCCTCACTTCTAACAAGGTCGGGTTAACTCCAAGGCGCCATTTTAGCCGAAAAAAACTTTCTTTTTTCGCCGGAATCGCCACCCGCGGCTTATAAATTTTTGCATTTATTAGGCCAAACCAGCCTGATCCTGCTGACCCCCGTTTCCCCAGAAACAAGCTTAACCCTCCAATTTTTTTGCTCAGCCTCACATCTCAGCAAGTCGGGGTTAACTTCCACGGCGACCATTTAGCCGGCAAAAAACATTTTGTTATCGCCGAATCGCCACCAGCGGGCTTAGAATTTTTGCCATTTTTAGGCCAAACCACCTGTGATGCCGCTGACCCCGTTTCCCAAGAAACCAAGGCTTAACCCCTCCAATTTTTTTGCTCAGCCTCACTTCCAGCAAGGTCGGGGTTAACTCCACGGCGCCATTTTAGCCGGCACAAAACATTTCTTTTTTTCGCAGGAATCGCCACCCGCGGGCCTAGAATTTTTACCATTTTTAGGCCAAACCAGCCTGATTCCGCTGACCCCGTTTCCCAAGAAACCAAGGCTTAACCCTTGAATTTTTTTGCTCAGCCTCACTTCCAGCAAGGTCGGGGTTAACTCCACGGCGCCATTCTTCTAGACGGAAAAACATTCGTTTTTCGCCGGAATCGCCAACCGCGGCTTAGAATTTTTGCCATTTTAGGCCACACCAGCCTGATCACCCTGATCACCCCGTTCCCAAGAAACCAAGGCCTTAACCCTCCAAATTTTTGCTCAGCCTCAACTTCCAGCAAGTCGGATAACTCCACGGCGCCATTTTTAGCCCGGCAAGAAACATTTCGTTTTTTCGTCCGAATCCGCCACCCTCGGGCTTACAATATTTGCCATTTTTTAGCCAAACCAGCTGATGCCGCTGACCCCGTTTTCCCAAGAAACGCAAGGCTTAAACCCTCCAATTTTTTTTGCTCAGCCTCCACTTCCAGCAAGTCGGGGTTAACTCCACGGCGCCATTTAGCCGAGCAAAAACATTTCGTTTTTCGCCGGAAATCGCCACCGCGGCTTAGAATTTTTCCATTTTTAGACCCCCAAACAAGCCTGATCCCGCTGACCCTGTTTCCCAAGAAAACCAAGGCTAACCCTCCAATTTTTTGGCTCCGTTCACTCCAGCAAGGTCGGGGTTAACTCCAAGGCGCCATTTAAGCCTGCAAAAAACATTTCGTTTTTTCGCCGTAATCGCCACCCGCGGTCTTAGAAATTTTGCCTTTTTTAGGCCAAACCAGCGCTGATCCTGCTGACCCCGTTACCCAAAAACCAAGGCTTAACCCCCCACTCTTTTTGCTCAGCCTCACTTCCAGCAAGGTCGGGGTTAACTCCACGGCTCCATTTAGGGGCCGGCAAAAAACATTTCGTTTTCGCCGGAATCGCCGCCCCGCGGAGCTTAGAATTTTTGCCAGTTTTTTAGGCCAAACCATCCTGATCCTGCTGACCTCCGTTTACCCAAGAAACCAAGCTTAACCCTCCAATTTTTTTTGCTCAGCCTCACATCCAGCAAGGTCCGGTTAACTCCACCCGGGGGGCGCCACCCCATTTTATCCGGCAAGAAACATTTCATTTTTTCGCCGAATGCCACCCGCGGCTTACAATTTTTGCCACATTTTTAAGTCCAAACCCAGCCTGATGCCGCTGACCCCCGTTTCCCAATGAAACCAAGGCTTAACCACCCAATTTTATTGCTCAGCCACACTTCCACAAGGGTCGGGGTTAATTCCCGGCGCCATTTTAGCCGCAAAAAAAGATTCGTTTTTCGCCGGAATCGCACCCGCGGGCTTAGAATTTGTGCCATTTTTAGGCCACAACCTAGCCAGATCCCGCTACCCCTTTCCCAGAAACCCAAGCTTAACCCTCCAATTTTTTTTGCTCAGAACTCACTTCCATCAAGGTCGGGGTTAACATCCAAGGCTCCATTTTAGCCGATAAAAACATTTTCGTTTTTTCGCCGGAATCGCCACGCCCGGCTTAGATTTTTGCCATTTTAGGCCAAATCCAGCCTGAACCGCTGACCCCGTTTCCCAAAAACCCAGGCTTTAACCCTCCAAATCTTTTTTTCGCTCAGCCTCAACTTCCAGCAAGGTCAGGGGTAACTCCAAGGCCCATTTAGCCGGAAAAAAACATTTCGTTTTTCGCCGGAATCGCCACCGGCGGGCTTAGAATTTGCCATTTTTTAGGCCAACCAGCCTGATCCCGCTGACCCCCGTTTCCCAAGAAACCATGCTTAACCTCCAATTTTTTGCTCAGCCCATCACTTCCAGCAAGGTCCGGGGTTACTCCAACGCGCATTTTATCCGCAAAAAACATTTCGTTTTTTCGCCGGAACGTCCACCCCGCGGCTTATCAATTTATGCCTTTTTTAGTCCAAACCAGCCTGATGCAGCTGACCCCGTTTCCAAGAAACCAAGGCTTAACCCTCAAATTTTTTTGCTCAGCGTCTCTTCCAGCAAGGTCGGGGTTTAACCGTCCACGGCGCCCATTTTAGCCTCAAAAAACAGTAATCGTTTCGCCGGAATCGCCACCCGCGGGCTTAGAATTATTGCCATTTTTTAGGCCAAACCACCCTGATCCCGCTGACCCCGTTTCCAAGAAACCAGGCTTAACCCTCCAATTTGTTGCTCAGCCTCACTTACATCAATGTCGGGTTAACTCCAAGGCGCCTTTTAGCCGGCAAAAAACATATTCGAGTTTTTCCGACCGGACATCGCCACCCTCGGGCTTAGAATTTTGCCATTTTTAGGCCAAACACCTGATCCCGCTGAACCCCGTTTCCCAAGAACCCAAGATTAACCCTCCAATTTTTTTGCCTCATCTCACTTCCAGCAAGGTCGGGTTAACTCAAGCGCCATTTAGCCGCAAAAAACATTTCGTTTTTCGCCGGAATCGCCACCCGCGGCTTATAAATTTTAGCCATTTTTAGGCCAAACCAGCCTGATCCTGCTGACCCCTTTCCCCAATAAACAAGGCTTAACCCTCCAATTTTTTTGCATCATGCCTCACTACAGCAAGGTCCGGGGTTAACTCCACGGCGCCATTTTAAGGCCGGCAAAAAAACATTTCGTTTTTCGCCGGAATCCGCCAACCCGCTGGCTTAAATTTTTGCCATTTTTAGCCAAACCAGCCTTATCCCGCTGACCCCTTTCCCCAAGAAACCAAGGCTTAACCCTCCAATTTTTTTGCTCAGCCTCACTATCCAGCAAGGTGGGTTAACTCACGGCCCATTTTAGCCGGCAAAAAAACATTTCGTTTTTTGCCGGTATCACCACCCGCGGGCTTAGAATTTTTGCCATTTTTAGGCCAGACCACCTGATCCCGCTGACCCGTTTCCCAAGAAACCATGGCTATAACCCTCAATTTTTTTTGGTCATCCTCACTTCCAGCAAGGTCGGGTTAACTCCACGCGCCATTTTAAGGACCAAAAAAATTTCTCTTTCGCCGGGAATCGCCCACCTCGCGGATTAGAAATTTATTGCAATTTTTTAGGGCGAAACCAGCCTGATCCCGCTGATCCGTTTCCCAAAGAACACCAAAGGCTGAACTCTCCAATTTTTTTGCTCAGCCTCACATCAGGCAAGGGCGGGGTTAACCCTCGGCGCCATTGTAGCGGCAAAAATCATTTTGTTTTTCGGCGGAATCGGCCACCCGATTGCTTAGAATTTTTGACTTTTTTAGGGGGAAAACAGCCTGATACCGCTGACCCCCGTTACCAAGAAAATCAACGCTCAACTCTCAATTTTTTTGACTCAGCCTCACTTCCAGCAAGGTCGGGGTTAAACTCCACGGTGCCATTTTAGCGGCAAAAAAAATTTTGTTTTAGCCGGAAATCGCCACGCCGCGGGCTTAGACTTTTTACCATTTTTAGAGCGAAACCGCCTGATCCGCTGACTCCGTTTCCCAGGAAACCAAAGCTTAACTCTCCAATTTTTTTGCTTAGCCTCACTTCCAGCAAGGTCGGGGTTAACTCAACGGCGCTATTTTAGCCGGCAAACACATTATCGTCTTTCGACGGAATCGCCACCCGCGGGCTTTAGAATTTTTGCCATTTCTTTTAGGCCGAAACAGCCTGATCCCGCTGACTCTGTTTCCCAGGGAAAACAAAGTTAACTCTCCAATTTTTTTGCTCAGCCTCACTTCCAGCAAGGTCGGGGTTAACTCAACGGCGCTATTTTAGCCGGCAAAAACATTTCGTCTTTCGCCGGAATCGCCACCCGCGGGCTTAGAATTTTTGCCATTTTTAGGCAAAGCCAGCTGATCCGCTGGGACTCCGGTTTCCCAGAAACCAAGCTTAACTCTCTATTTTTGTGCTCATCCTCACTTCCAGCAAGGTCGGGGTTAACTCAACGGCGCTATTTTAGCCGGCAAAAACCATTTTGTTTTTCGCCGGAATCGCCACCCGCGGGCTTAGAATTTTTGACATTTTTAGGCGAAACCAGCCTGATTCTGCTGACCCCGTTTCCCAAGAAACCAAATCTCAACTCTCCAATTTTTTTGCACAGCCTCACTTCCAGCAAGGTCGGAGTTAAGTCCACGGTGCCATTTTAGCCGGCAAAAACATTTCGTCTTTCGCCGGAATCGCCACCCGCGGGCTTAGAATTTTTGACATTTTTAGGCGAAACCAACCTGATCCCGCTGACCCCGTTTATGAAGAAACCAAGGCTTAACCCTCCAATTTTTTTGCTCAGGCCTACTTCAGCAATGTCGGGGTTAACTCCACCAAAAGCGCCATTTTAGCCGGCAAAAATCATTTCATTGTTGCCAGAATCGCCCCGCGGGCTTTGAAATTTTTACCATTTTTAGGCGAAAACCAGCCTGATCCCGCTGACTCCGTTTCCAGGAAACCACAAGCTTAACTCTCCAATTTTTTTGCTCCAGCCTCCTTCCATGCAAAGGTCTGGGGTTAACGCAACCGGTGCTATTTTAGGCTGGCAAAAACATTTCGTCTTTCGCGGATCAGCGCCCCGCGGGGCTTAGAATTTTTGCCCTTTTTTAGGCGAAACCAGCCTGATCAGCTGACTCGTTTCCAGGAAACCAAGCTTAACTCTCCAATTTTTTGCTCAGCCTAATTTCGCAAGGCGGGGTTTTTAAACCACGGCGCCATTTTATCCCGCAAAAGAAATTTCGTTTTTCGCCGGAATCGCCACCCGCGGGCTTAGAATTTTTGACATTTTAGGCGGAAACCAGACTGATCCGCTGCCCCCGTTTCCTCAAGAACCAAAGACTTACTCTCCAATTTTTTGCTCAGCTTCACTTCCAGCAAGTCGGGGATTAAATCCACGGCGCCATTTTTATCCCGCAAAAGAAATTTCGTTTTTTTTCGCAGGAAATCGCACCGCGGGCTTAGAATTTTTGACATTTTTAGGCGAAACCAGCCTGAATCCCGCTGACCCTCTTTTTCCGAAGAAAACAATACTTAACTTCTTTCCAATTTTTTTGCTCAGCCTACGTCCAGCAAGGTCGGGTTAACTCCACGGCGCCATTTTAAGACGGCAAAAAAAATTTCGTCTTTCGCCGGAATCGCCACCCGCGGGAATAGAAATTATTGAAATTTTTAGGCGAAACCAGCCTGATCCCGCTGATCCCGTTTCCCAAGAAACCAACGCTCCACTCTCGCATTTTTTTGCTCAGCCTCACTTCCAGCAATGTCGGGGTTAACTCCACGGGCCATGTAGCGGCAAAACTCATTTTTGTTTTTTCGCCGAGGAATCCGCCCACCGCTGGCTTAGAATTTTTGACTTTTATTAGGCAGAAACCAGCTGATTCCGCTGACCCGTTCCCAGAAATCACGCTCAAACTCTCTCCAATTTTTTGCTCGCCTCACTTTCCAGAAAGGTCGGGGTTAACTCCACGGTGCCATTTTACGCCGGCAAAAAAAATTTTGTTTTTCGCCGGAATCGCCACCCGCGAGCTTAGAATTTCTTACCTTTTAGGCGAACCCTGCCTGATCCCGCTGCTGACTCCGTTTCCCAGGAAACCAAAGGCTTAATACTCTCCAAATTTTTTTGCTCAGCCTCACTTCCAGCAGGGTCGGGGTTAACTCAACGGCGCTATTTTAAGCCGCAAAAAACATTTGTATTTCGCCGGAATCCGGCACCCGCGGGGCCTTAGAATTTTTGCCATTTATAGAGCGAAACCAGCCTGATCCCGCTGGACTCCGTTTCCCAGGAAACCCCAAGCTTAACTCTCCAATTTTTTTGCTCAGCCTCACTTCAAGCAAGGGGCGGGTTAACCAATGGCGCTATTTTAGCCGGCAAAAACCTTTTGTTGTTCCCCGGGAATCGCCACCGCGGGTTAGAATTTTTGCCATTTTTAGGCGAAACCAGCCTGATCCCGCTGACCCCGTTTCCCAAGAAACCAAAGCTTAACCCTCCAATTTTTTTGCTCAGCTTCACTTCCAGCAAGGTCGGGGTTAACTCCACGGCGCCATTTTATCCCGCAAAAGAAATTTCGTTTTTCGCCGGAATCGCCACCCGCGGGCTTAGAATTTTTGACATTTTTAGGCGAAACCAGCCTGATCCCGCTGACCCCTTTTCCGAAGAAACCAAGGCTTAACCCTTCAATTTATTTGCTCAGCCTCACTTCCAGCAAGGTCGGGGTTAACTCCACGGCACCATTTTAGCCAGCAAAAATCATTTCGTTTTTCGCCGGAATCGCCACCCACGGGCTTAGAATTTATGACATTTTTAGGCGAAACCAGCCTAGAGTTCCGCTCTGGACCCCCATTTCCCAAGAAACCAAGCTCAAACTCTCCAATTTTTTGCTCAGCCTCACTTCCAGGCAAGGTCGGGGGTGTTAACGCACGGCTCCATTTTAGCGGCAAAAAACATTTGTCTTTCGCCGGACTGCCACCCGCGGGATTAGAAATTTTTTGCAATTTTTCGGCGATAAACCAGCCTGATCCCCGCTTGATCCGTTTCCAAGAAACCAAAGTTAACTCTCAATTTTATTGCTCAGCTAACTTCCAGCAGGTCGGGGGTTAACTCCACGGCGCCATGTAGCGGCAAAATCATTTTGTTTTTCCGCGGAATCGCCACCCGTGGCTTTGAATTTTTGACTTTTTTTGGCGAAACAGCCTGATTCCGCTGACCTGGTTTCCCAGAAACCAACGTCCAAAAAAACTCTCAATTTTTTTGCTCAGCCTCACTTCCAGGCAAGGTCGGGGTTTAACTCCCTGTCGCCATTTTAGCTGGACAATAAATCTATTTCATTTTTCGCCAGATCGCACCGCGGGCTTAGATTTTTTTACCATTTTTAGGCGGAAACAGCTGATCACGGCTGACTCCGTTTTCCCAGGAAACCAAACTTAACTCTCCAATTTTTTTGTTCAGCCCTCACTCTCCAGCAAGGTCGGGAGTTAACTCAAACGGCGCTATTTTGCCCGGCAAAAACATTTGTCTTTCGCCGGAATCGCCACCCGCGGGTCTTAGAATTTTTTGCCATTTTAGGCGGAAACCAGCTGATCCCGCTGACTCGTTTCCAGAAACCAAAGCTTAACTCTCCCAATCTTTTTTGGCTTCATCCTCACTTCCCAGGCAAGGTCGGGGTTAACTCAACGGCGCTATTTTAGCCGGCAAAAACCATTTTTGTTTTTCGCCATAATCGCCACCCGCGGGCTTAGAATTTTTGACATTTTTAGGCGAAACCAGCCTGATTCTCTGACCACCGTTTCCCAGAAACCAAATCTCCATACTCTCCAATTTTTTTGCACGACTCAACTTCCAGCAAGGTGGAGTTAACTCCTCCGGGTGCCATTTAGCCGGCAAAAAAAATTTCGTTTTTTCGCCGGAATCGCCACCCGCGGGCTTAGAATTTTTGACATTTTTAGGCGAAACCAACCTGATCCCGCTGACCCCGTTTATGAAGAAACCAAGGCTTAACCTCCCATTTTTTTGGCTCAGCTCACTCCAGCAATGTCGGGGTTATCTCCACAGCGCCATTTTCGCCGGCAAAAAATCATTTCATTTTTTGCCAGATCGCCACCAGCGGGCTTTGAATTTTTTACCATTTTTAGGCGAAAACCAGCCTTATCCGGCTGACTCCGTTTCCAGGAAACCAAAGCTTAACTCTCCAATTTTTTTGCTCAGCCTCACTTCCAGCAAGGTCGGGGTTAACTCAACGGCGCTATTTTAGCCGGCAAAAACATTTCGTCTTTCGCCGGAATCGCCACCCGCGGGCTTAGAATTTTTGCCATTTTTAGGCGAAACCAGCCTGATCCCGCTGACTCCGTTTCCCAGGAAACCAAAGCTTAACTCTCCAATTTTTTTGCTCAGCCTCACTTCCAGCAAGGTCGGGGTTTTTATTATTAAAAAAAAAAAAAAAAAAAAAAAAAAAAAAAATAAAAAAAAAAAAACACCCAAAAAAAAAAAAAAAAAACACAACACACAACACAAAAAAAAAAAAAAACACAAAAAAAAAAAAAAAAAAAAAAAAAAAATGTTTTAAAAAAAAAAAAAAAAAAAAAAAAAAAAAAAAAAATCCAGGCGCCATTTTTACCAGCAAAAGAAATTTCGTTTTTTCGTCGGAAATCGCCACCCGCGGGCTTAGAATTTTTGGACATTTAGGCGAAACCAGCCTGATCCCGTGGACCACGTTTTCCCAAGAAACCCAACGCTTAACTCTACAATTTTTTTTGCTCAGCTTCATACAGCAGTCGGGGTTAAGATCCACGGCGTCCATTTTATCCGCAAAAGAAATTTCGTTTTTCGCCGAATCGCACCCGCTGGGTCTTAGAATTTTTGACATTTTTAGGCGAAACCAGCCTGATCCCGCTGACCCCTTTTCCGAAGAAAACCTACTTAACTCTCAATTTTTTTTGCGCAGCCTCCACTTCGCCAGCAAGGTCGGGGTTAACTCCACGGCGCCATTTTATCCGTCAAAAAAACAAATTGTTTTTCGCAGGAATCGCCACCCGCGGGCGTAGAAAATTGCCAATTTTTAGGCGAAACCAGCCTGATCCCGCTGACCCCGTGTCCCAAGAAACCAACGCTTAACTCTCCAATTTTTTTGCTCAAGCCTCATGTCAGCATAGGTCGGGGTTAAACTCCACGGCGCCCATTGTAGCCGGCAAAAATCATTTTGTTTTTTGCCGGAATCGCCACCCGCTGGCATAGAATTTATTACTTTTTTAGGCGAAAAACCAGCTGATTCCGCTGTCCCCGTTTCAAAGAAAATCACGCTCAACTCTCAATTTTTTTTGCTAGCCTACTTCCAGCAATAGGTCGGGGTTACTCCACGGGATGCCATTTTAGCGGCAAAAAAAATTTATTTTTTCGCGGAAATCGCCCACCCGCGGGGGCTTAGAATTTTTACCATTTTTAGGGCGAAACCAGCCGCCTGATCCCCTGACTCCGTTTCCCAGGAAAACCAAAGATTAACTCTCCAATTTTTTTGCTTAGCCTCTCTTCCAGCCAAGGGTCGGGTTTAACTCAACGGCGCTATTTTTGACCGGCAAATAAATTTCGTCTTTCGCCGGAAATCGCACCCGCGGGCTTAGAATTTTTGCCTTTTTAGGCGAAACCAGCCTGGATTCCCGCTTGACTCTGTTTCCCAGGAAACCAAAGCTTAACTCTCCAATTTTTTTGCTCAGGCCTCACTTCCTAGCAAGGTCGGGTTGAACTCAACGGAGCATTTTAGCCGGCAAAACCATTTTGTTTTTCGCCGGGGAATCGCGCCGCGGGCTTAGAATTTTGACATTTTTAGGCGAAAACCAGCCTGATCCGCTGACCCGTTTCCCAGAAAACAAAGCTTAACCTCATTTTTTTTGCTCAGCTTCAATTCCAAAAAAGGGCATAAAAGGTCCGGGGGGGTTAACTCCACGGCGCCATTTTATCCCGCAAAAGAAATTTAGTTTTTCGCCGGAATCGCCACCCGCGGGCTTAGAATTTTTGACATTTTTAGGCGAAACCAGCCTGATCCCGCTGATCCCGTTTCCCAAGAAACCAAAGCTTAACTCTCCAATTTTTTTGCTCAGCCTCACTTCCAGCAAGGTCGGGGGTTACTCCACGGCGCATTGTAGGCCGGCAAAAAAAATTTTGTTTTTCGCCGGAATCGGCACCCGCGGGCTTAGGAATTTTTGACATACATTTTTTAGGCGATAACCACCTGATCCCGCTGACCCGTGTCCGAAGAAAGAAACCACGGCTTAACCCTCCAATTTTTTTGTCAGCCTCACTTCCGAGGCAAAGGTCGGGGTTAACTCCTCGGCCCATTGTAGCCCGGCAAAAAATTCATTTCATTCTCGCCAGAATCGCCACGCGGCTTTGAATTTTTGACATTTTAGGGCGAAACCAGCCTGATCCCGCTGACTCCGTTTCCCAGGAAACCAATGCTTAACACTCCAATTTTTTTGCTTAGCCTCACTATCCAGAAAGGTGGGGTTAAGCTCAACGGGCTATTTTAGCCGCAAAAACATTTCGTCTTTCGCCGGCATCGCCACCCGCGGGCTTAGAAATTTTTGCCATTTTTAGGCGAAACCAGCCTGATCCCGCTGACTCCGTTTCCCAGGAAACCAAAGCTTAAACTCTCCAATTTTTTTTTGTCATCTCTCACTGTCCTGCATGGTCGGGGTTAACTCAACGGCTGCTATTTTAGCCGGCAAAAAACCATTTTGTTTTTCGCCAGAATCGCCACCGGCGGGCCTTAGATTTTTTGAATTTTTAGGCGGAAAAACCAGCCTGATCTCTGATGAGCCCCGTTTCCCAAGAAACCAAATCTCAACCCTCCAATTTTTTTGCACAGCCTCACTTCCAGCAAGGTCGGGGTTAACTCCACGGTGCCAATTTAGCCGGCAAAAAGCATTTTGTTTTTCGCCGGAATCGCCACCCGCGGGCTTAGAATTTTTAACATTTTTAGGCGAAACCATCCTGATCCCGCTGACACCGTTTATGAAGAACCAAGCTTAAAAACCCTCCAAGTTTGTTGTCAGCACTCACTTCCAGCAATGTCGGGGTTAACTCCACGGAGCCATTTTAGCCGGCTAAAATCATTTCATTTTTCGCCTGAATCGCCACCCGCGGGCTTAGAATTTTTACCATTTTTAGGCGAAACCAGCCTGATCCCGCTGACTCCGTTTCCCAGGAAACAAAGCTTTAACCTCCCAATTTTTTTGCTCAGCCTCACTTCCAGCAAGGTCGGGGTTAACTCAAACGGTGCTATTTTGGCTGGCAAAAACATTTCGTTTCTCTTTCGCCGGATCGGACCCGCGGGCTTAAGAATTTTTGCCCCATTTTTAGGCGGAGAACCAGCTGATCCCGCTGACTCCGTTTCCCAGGAAACCAAAGCTCAACTCTCCAATTTTTTTGCTCAGCCTCATTTCCAGCAAGGTCGGGGTTAAATCCACGGCGCCATTTTATCCCGCAAAAGAAATTTCGTTTTTCGCCGGAATCGCCACCCGCGGGCTTAGAATTTTTTACTTCTTTAGGCGAAACCAGCCTGATTCCGCTGACCCCGTTTCCCAAGGAAATCAGACGTCAACTCTCCAATTTTTTGGCTCAGCCTCACTTACCAGCTAATGTCGGGGGTAACTCCCCGGTGCCATTTTAGCCGGCAAAAAAATTTGTTTTTCGCCGGAATTCGCCACCGCGGGCTTCTTTAGAATTTTTTAATTTTTAGGCGAAACCAGCCTGATCCCGTGGACTCGTTTCCAGGAACCAAAGCTTAACTATCCAATTTTTTTTTACTTAGCCTCACTTCCAGCAGGTCGGGATCGTCTAATCAACGGCGCTATTTTAGCCGGCAAAAACATTTCGTCTTTCGCCGGATCGCCACACGCGGGCTTAGAATTTTTGCCATTTTTAGGCGAACCCAGCCTGATCCCGCTGACTCCGTTTCCCAAGAAACCAAAGCTTAACCCTCCAATTTTTTTGCTCAGCCTCACTTCCAGCAAGGTCGGGGTTAACTCCACGGCGCCATTTTACCGGAAAAACATTTCGTCTTTCGCCGGATCGCCACCCGCGGGCTTAGAAATTTTGACATTTTAGGCGAGACCAGCCTGATCCGCTGACTCCGTTTCCCAGGGAAAACCCAAACTTAACTCTCCAATTTTTTTTTTTTTCCACCCATTTCCAGCAAGGTTTGGGTTAAATTTACGGCCCATTTTATCCGCAAAAAAAATTTTTTTTTCCCCGGGAAACGCCACCCGCGGGCTTAAATTTTTTTTACATTTTTTGGCGAAACCCCGCCTGATCGCGACCCCGTTTCCCCCAAAAAACCAAATCCTCTCCAATTTTTTTTGCCAGCCCCCACTTCCAGCAAGGTCGGGGTTAAACCCCCGGCCCCCTTTTTTTTCCCCGCAAAAAAATTTTGTTTTTCCCCCCGGAATCGCCACCCGGGGTTAAATTTTTTTGCAAATTTTTTGGCGAAACCGCCTGATCCCCCTGACCCCCCCTTTTTTCCCCCGAAACCAAACTTAAAACCCCCCCAATTTTTTTTTTGCTCAGCCTCACTTCCACAAGGTCGGGGTTAACCCACCGCCCTTTTAGCCGGGAAAAAAACATTTGTTTTTTCGCCGAATCGCCACCCGGGTTAAAATTTTTTTTCTTTTTAGGGGAAACCCCGCCTGATCCCGGACCCGTTTCCCCCCAAAAAACCAAAGCTTAACCTCCAATTTTTTTGCTCACCTCCTTCCGCAAGGTCGGGGGTTAACTCCCCCCGGGGCCATTTTTAGCCGGCAAAAAAACATTTTTTTTTTTTCGCCGGGAAACGCCACCCCCCGGCTTGAATTTTTTTGAAAAAAATTTTTTTTTTTTTTTCCCCCAGCCTAAATTCCGCTGCCCCGTTTCCCCCCAAAAAAAAGCTTAACTCTCCAATTTTTTTTGCTCAGCCCCCACTTCCAGCAAGGTCGGGTTAACTCACGGGGGCCATTTTACCGGGGAAAAAAAATTTTTTTTTTCCGCCGAATCGCCACCCCGGGCCTTGAATTTTTTACCCATTTTTAGGCAAACCACCTGACCCCTGAACCCGTTTCCCAGGAAACCAAAGCTTAAAAAAACCCCCAATTTTTTTTTTTCTCAGCCTTTCACTTCCAGCAAGGTCGGGGTTTAAAATCAAAGGCGCTATTTTTAGCCCCGGGAAAAACTTTTTTTTTTTCGCCGGAATCCCAAAAACCCCCGGCTTAAATTTTTTGCAAATTTTTAGGGGGAAAAACCCCCTGATCCCCCTGACCCCGGGTTTTCCCAAGAAACCAAAGCTTAACCCCCCCAATTTTTTTTTCTCACCTCACTTCCAGCAAGGTCGGGGTTTAACTCCCCCCCGGCCATTTTACCGCAAAAAAAAATTTTTTTTCGCCGGGAAACGCCCCCGCGGGGCTTAGAATTTTTTGAAACATTTTTAGGGAAACCAGCCTGATCCCCCCCCCCACCCCTTTCCCCCAAAAAAACCCAAAAATTTAAACCCCCCCAATTTTTTTTTGCTCACCTCACTTTTTCCCGCAAGGTGGGGTTAACCCCACCCCATTTTTACCGCAAAAAATTTTTTTTTTTTTTTCCCCCGGGAACGCCACCCCCGGGGTTAAAATTTTGACATTTTTAGGAAACCACCTGATCCCCCTGACCCCGTTTCCGAA
>JAODAL010072747.1:0-14993 GCA_025379985.1 Phyllomedusa bahiana
CACTGCCGGGCGTGGCGGATTTTTTCCCCCGCAGTTGATGACTACCTCCGGCCCGAATCCTAGCGCAGCCCCGCACTGCCCTCGACCCGCACTGCGCCTAAAACACAGGCGAGGCGCGGCAGATTTTTACATTGTAATGTATGAGCGCGCCCCGGCCCCGCCCTAAATCAGGCGCAGATTCAGCCGGAAAACTAGCGGAAAGGTGCGCCCCGACCCGTCGGGATTCATACATGTGGCCCAAAGTGCACAAAACTTCAGATTATTTGTGACTGCTTGCTCATGCTGCTCCAGTACATTGGCAGCAGAGGATCGCTTGGGCTTGGAAGTGGCAGAGGAGGAGGAGGAGGCATAAGAGGTCACAATAGTTGGACGCAGAGGACCTGTTTGGCCTTTTTTCTCCAAGTGACTCTTCCACAGCAATTCATGCTTTACCTGCATGTGCCTGTTCATGCTGGTCGTGGTTAAATTCTTTAGATTCTTTCCTCAACTGACGCGTTGATAACAAATCCGGAATATGACGTCACTCAGCGAATCTGAGGCTTGATCGAAAAAGGCCCGGGCTTCACAGGTCCTGGACCTCTTCAACGGTTAAAACCAAACCTATTAGCAGTGTTCCCGATGCCACCACTGACCACAGCTGGCGGAGTAATGTCAGCAGACTTCTATGACCACCCTCTCCCTTTCTCAGGCCGCACCCGCACTGACACTACACCATCATCCTCCTGCTCCACTGATGATGCGCTCGTCAGCTGCTGCTCAAAAGACCATGTCATCATCACAAGTGACTTCCTCTTCCTGACAGTCTACATCCTCAAGCTGCGGGCTAGAAGCCACAGGCACTCCGAGGCACCACTGACCGCTTGATATTTCTGCTGACGGACCCTTCTCCTCCTCTGAGGGCATCAGCGGTTGGGCGTCACAGCAGACAAAGTCATCCTCTTTGGCCTCTTGATCTTTTGAAATGCCTTCTGACCCCAACCGCATTGTGTCATCAAAGAGCTCTTCTGAGTATGGATTATCTGGAGCGGTCTGTATATTGTGTGACATTTGGTCCATGTTTACTTCAAGAAAAAAGACAGGTGTGCACGCTAAACTCCCGGCATGGTAGTAGTCGCAAACATCACAACAAGAGCTAGAATGAGGCTCGAAACGCTTAGTCCCTTCATCAAGGTGTGCCTCATATCAATTGTTAGCTGTTTATTTATACAATAAACAGCTCTTATTTTCTCTACACTTAAAGCATGTTGGTGATGGTTTGTGCGACTAACTACCAATCTACCGTAAATGTGCCCGGGAGTTTTGAAGGCGTACACGGGGGGAGCTGTCTTTTTCTTTCTCCCTGATAGCTAACACCGCGGCCCGGGGCCAGCGGCAAGCATTCCTGGAGATCTATAAACATAGCACGCAACCTTAGAACGCTTTGCGCTTACTAAGAAATCATAAGAGTGGTGAGTGGACCTGGCATTTTTTGTTCTAATGGACATCCATGGGGGTATACATTCAGGCTGTGACTGATGATGAATGAATACATTTTGCGGCCGTGACGGATAGGAGAGGATTTAAAAACAACCTCTGGATGCAGGGTTGTTAACCACCTGAGAAATAAAAATAGGTGAGCTATTTCAGAAATAAGATGCCCAGGTGAACCAGACCAAGCGATGACTAGAACCCGAACGTGACCTGCGACTGACGCTGGTGCTCCGTTGTGGTTTCCGGGAAAGCATTATCAGGAGTTGCCTTGTCTCAAAACCTCTAACACCACGCCCCTACTCCCCCTCCTTGCTCGCTTACCAACCCCTTGAGCTACCAGAATTTGGAAGAACCCTGGAACAACAGTACGACACAGATGGTCTTCTTGGAATCCAAAAATGTGACTGCTAGCAAATAGTATTACAAAAAGATTTCTTTTCTAATGAATATCTATTACACGGTGTCTTAGGGAAGGAACCCTGGCATGCAACAGTGTGACACATGGAAGTCTTCTGATAATCCCATAAATGTACTGCTATCAAATAGTATTACAAATAGATATGTTTCTTCTATTGGAATATCTGTGACGGTGTCCTTATGGGAAGAACCCTGGCTACAACAGTTTGCGATACATGAAGTCTTACTGGAATCCCTAAAAATTAACTACAAGCTAATAGTATTACAAATAGATTAGTCTCTTTCTAATGGTTTATCTGAGAATGTTGTCTTAAGTGGAAGAACTCTGACAGCAACTGTGCACGGGAGCCCCGCCACGGTGCCCGCCGCCCGCTCCTTCAGCCTCTCCACGGCCCGCGGAGGGCCGCGGGGAGCACCCGTGTCTGCCTGGCCCCTCCGGTGTGTGCCGGGCCCGGGGTGGGGTGGGCGGCGGACTCCTGACCGCAGGGGAACGAGCGGCGGTCCCGGCAGCGCACAGGGACTCACTAGACCTCAGAGTCCTGTCCCGTCCCGCGCCCTCTATGCCCGCCGAGGCCACGCTGTGCGCCCGGGGTCCTCTAAAGGCGCGCGCGCTGTCGCTCGTTTCCCGGCCCCCCGCGAAGTGATTTGAAAGGGGCCATCGTCCCTGTTATTGTGCTAATTAGGCCAGACGCCTCCTCTGGATTTCTGAAGGTTACGCTCACTGTCACTATCTGTAGCTGAACTATGTAAGCCCTCTGCCTTAGCTAAAGCGATTTCCCATAAGTATATCTCTCCATCATTTCTGTAATTCCTCCCTCCTCCGCCTTACCGTGTACCAAGACCTTTGCTACGGTTTTCTCGAGAACATCCGAACCTCTGCCTGCCAGCCCTTAACCTTCCTGCCTGGTCCACGACCCCACGAACCTTTGCCGCCTGCATGCCCTGATACTCCCTGCCCTGCCTAGGAAATGAGATAGTTCTCGTGACTATAAGAAACGACTCTGTATCTACAACGGGCAGCATCCTCGGGTCTTGACGACTGCAGGCAAGTCACTCCAGGTGTGGGGGAAGTCACCTGGTAGCCACACACGCCGCAGCAATTCCATCCCTTGTCTTCTGCGGCGGGCTCTTGTGAATACTCGGGGTGGCAAATTATAATGGCCGTTCCCTGGGCGTGCTTTACTACCCATCTCTTGCGGTGACCACGGATACACTACCCAAGCCGTTACAGTTAGATCCAGCGCATGGATCCCGCCAAGGTGCCCCTGCCCAGCGTCGCAGATACTTCACGCCATTCGTGTCGCCCAACATCCGCACAGTATCTCAACAAGCTCAGCAACATTGTGACAGGTTGTCCGCCATGATGCGCCAACTCCTGGCGTCCCAGGCAGCAGCAACCTGTCTCTGCGCGCCGGTGTCCTTCCTTCTATCCCGGCCGTCTCACTGGGCAACCAACCGTGGGGTCCGAACAGCTTCTCGGCCTTCCACTTGAACTCTCGTGCCTTCCAAGTTTGATGGGGGGACTCGAAGCTCTGTAGAGGTTTACATCTACCAGTGTGCTCTGCCATGCACGTTGAGTTGAATGCCGAATCCATTTCCCACTGAAAAGGTCAAAAGTGGCGTTCGTGGTGAGTCTGCTTTCCGGAAAGTCCTAGCCTGGGCGAGCGCCTCTTTAGGACCGTAGACGCCCCTGTGGACCGGCATATCTACAGGCCTGTTCTCGACTGCATTCCGTCAGCGTTTTTCGAGGACCTGCGCGAGCATCTTCCGCGGAGATGGCGCTTGCGTAAATCTACTGCCAAGGGGACTCCTCTGTAAGGGGATTATTGCAGTTCAATTCCGCACGCCTAGCCTCCAAAGCTACATGGAATGACCCTGCTCTATCCTGTGCAACTTAAGAAGGGGCAAGTCAACAGAGTTAAAGGACCTGCTCTCAGCAGCCAGAGATCTCCCACCTTCGTTGAGTGGGTAGCTCGGATTCCATCTAGCCACTCGCAAAGACTTGCTGTTTTGCAGAGAGACAGCAGGAGCCCGTCAGGAGTGGGACTTGGCACAACCCTACGATTATATCTCGTCTGCCCATTAAATTCAAATATCTCTCTGCCTCCTCCACAGTCGTCCACTGAAGAACCCCAGCAGGTGGACTTGGCTCATTTTGTCGGAGTCCGGAGCTGTCCCGTCGCATGCTGTAGAACCCTCTGCCACTGACTGCGCCAGTCCGGACCATTTTTCCATGATGTAGTCCCGCAAGCGTCCCCAGCGGTTCCGGAAACCCGCTCGCTGACCTAGGGGCTGTAGGAGAGGCGTCCCTATTGCTCAGCACTCCTCTCCATGACTGTATGATGTCCAGTGGAGGTAACCACGGAAGCGGGTCAATCTCTAACGGGCCTCTGCCTTCCTGGACTCGGGGTTCCGCTGATTAACTTTATTCAGCCGGCTCTGGTGTCACGCTAGCCGGCATGCCGGTGACCCGACTGGAAAAGCCGATGCCTTATCTCTTCCTGCGTCGAGTGGGGAGCTCCTCAGTGCGACCTCCATTCCGGTTTATATCACCAGCCAGTGACCCTCCGTGTTGGGGGTCCTGCACACAGAGATAGATCTCTTCCCACGTTCTGCCTCGCGCCTTCTTTGTTGCGTATCCAGATTGGGGCTACCCTGTATGCAACGCCACGCCCCTACTCTTGACTGGACGACATGCCAGACCCTTCGTTTTGGTTTCGGAGTGCCAGGAACGTGTAGATTGGGGTCAGGCACGCCCGGTGTCCATCGCTCCAGATCCTGCCAGTCGTCCTTCAGGCTTCAACAGGGGTCCGTTCCAGTGGAGTACCAGGATTTTGGAAGATGTGTTCTCGGGAGAAACAGCTGAGAAAGTTACCTCCTCATCGGCCGTATGACTGTCCCATAGACCTCCTTCCCGGGACCAGCCTCCACGGGGTAGGGTGTCATCCTCTCTCCGTGCCGATACCCAGGCGCATGTCGCCTACATACAGGAGAATTTGTCAAAAGTGGATACCATACGCAAAACCTACCTCTGCCTGCCGTAGCCTGCTATCTTCTTCGTCAGAGAAAAGATGGTTCGCTATCGCCGCTGCAATTGATGTACAGAGGGCTAAACAAGAACACGGTGAAGAATCGCTACCCACTACCCCGTGATCTCTGAGCTCTTCGACCGCCTCCGTGGAGCCAGGGTCTTCACCAAAAAAGATTCTACGTTGGAGCCTACAACCTCATCATCATTCGTGAGGGGGATGAGTGAAAACGGCATTCGACACTCTTGCCTGGCATTTCGTAATATCTTCGGATGCCTTTTATGTGCTGTGTCAACGGCCCCGGCCTGATTTCCAGGATTTTTGTCACTGACGTTTTTCGGGACATGCTGTACACCTGCGTCATGTATACCTGGACGATAATTTTGATTTTTTACTCCTGGATCTACAGACCCACCACATACAAGTAGACGCCAGTTCCCTACGACCGTCCTGCGGGACAACTTGACTGAGATGCCAAGTTGTAAAAAGTGCGTGCTTCCACCAGGGCCAGCTTCCTACCTGGTGTACATATCTCTGATCGTGGTCTTCAGATGGATCCTGCGAAACTCTCTAGCGATCCAGCAGTGCCGCGACCTGTCAGTCTCCGGCGATTCAAAGATTTTTAGGTATTCGCCAACTACTAACTGGCAGTTTATTCCCACTATATCTAACGTTGGTGGCTCCCATCGTGGCTCTCACCAGGAAGAACGCCAATCCTAAATGTTGGTTCCATCTGCTGAGGAAATCGTTCTCGCGCGTACAAAGTCTGCGTTCATCCTCTGACCTAATTGTGGTCGCGTCCGGATCCCAGAGAGACCTTCATCCTTGAGGTAATGGTCCTCTTCGAGGGAGCAGGGGCGGTCCTAGACCCAGAAGCGCCCTGAACGGGCAAGACCGTACATGTGGTTTTTTTTTCAAAGACCTTCTCTTCGGCAGAACGAAATTATGCCATTGGAGATCGGGAGCATGTTGGCCATAAAACTAGCCCTAGAGGAGTGGCGGCATCTCATGGAAGTGGGCTCGACATGCCGTTTAAAGTCTTTACTATCACAAGAATCTGCAATACCTGCAGACAGCTCAGCGCCTATATCCTCGCCAGGCCGTTGGTTCTCTTTTTTTCTCTCTTTTTTTTGATTTAAGATACACTTCCGTCCCGTCCGAGATAAAATGTCAGAGGCAGATGCCTCACCAGTGCCTCTGACATTACCGAGAGGAACCAGTATCTCATGCACATCATTGCTCCTGAACGGCTGGGTCCCACATGGCTCCTGTGATTCAACCTGTAGCGTCCCTCCGGGCAGAACCTATGTGGCGCCCGCCCTCTTGAAGAGAATTCTGGGTTGGGGGCATAACTCTCTTCTGGCCGGTCATCCCGGGGTAATTGAAATCCTATTCCCACATTCGCGACACTACTGGTTGCCAACTCTTGCTGTAAAAGAATGTCAAGGACTTTTGGTTCTTTCCTGTACCACCTTGTGGCCCGAAACAAGGTTTTCCACCCCATAGGCCCACAGGTCTCCTGTCCCTCTGTCCCTGTTCGGAGGCTCCATGGACACCACATAGGGCATGGGACTTATCACGGACCTGTCCCCCTTCCTCGGGAACTCCGTCATCCTGGGTGGTCAACATGACCGAGACTTTCAAAAATGTCCCACTTTGTCCGCTGCCTGTGTCCTTCCTCAGCTCCTCAATTAGCGGGTATTTATCCAGCCAATGTGTCCGCCTGCAAGGTTTACCATCGCCACATCGTCTCCGATCGTGGCGTCCAATTTGTCTCTAAATTCTGGCATGGCCCTGGTTTCCCGTTTTGCCAAACAAGCTGGGATTTTTCCTCCGCTATATCATCCTCAGACAAACGGGTAGGTGGAGAGGGGGAAAACCATATCTAGGGGGAGTATCTACGACACTTCGTGTCCGGACGTTCTAGGACAACTGGTCCGAATTGCTTTCTTGGGCCGAGTTCTCGTATAATCACCATGACACCGGACTCAACTGGCCGCTCTCCCATTTTTTGTGTTCTACGGCATCACCCGCGCCCTCCCCCTCCCCTTGGCTTCTGCCTCCGAGGGTCCCCCCGCCATGGACACCAGGTTCAAGATATCATTGTCCATCTGGCGAGAGGCCCTGACCAAAGCCGTTACTCCAGGCTTCAGCCCGCATGAAGACGCAAGCTGACAAAGGAAAGACCATTTCCCAAGATTCCTCCAGGGATAAAGTGTGGCTCTCTTTCAAGATACATACTGCTCAAGATTCCTAGCTTTAGAACTGGGTCGGCGGTTTCTGGGACCTTTCAGAGTACTGCCGACAACTGAACCGGTATCTATAAACTCTGCCTGCCTCCGTCTCTCCGGGTTCCCTAACGCATTTCATGTCCTCCCTCCTAAAAGCCGGTGGTCCTAACCGGACTCATCCAGAGGAGCCTGCTCGCCGTCACGGTGTTAGAATCCCCAGATGTCTTCTGAAGTGAAAAGGACATCTTAGATATGAAGACCATCAGGGTAAAGCGATTTTTATTCTTGTAGATTGAGGGCTTTCGGCCCCAAAGAGCGGTCCTGGGAAACCGGCGTCCAATATCCTGTAACCTAGACCTGATCCTCAGATTCCTGCGGCCGTAAGAAAGAGGGGGAGACCTAAGGGGGGGGGGGGGGTTACGATCCAACGGGTTGCCCCCCCCCGCTCCTCGGCCCTCGTGCCGCGTGCGCACCACCGTGTCTTGCCCCTCCGTTGTGTGGTGCCGGGCCCGTTGCGCGACGCTGACCGCAGAACGAGCGCGGTCCCGCAGTCGCACAGGGACTCACCTATACCTCGTTCCTGTCCCGTCCGCGCCCCTGCCGGCCGATGGCGCGTGTGCCCGTCCTCTAAGGCGCTGCGGCGCTGCTCGTTCCTGAAGGATTTTAAAGAGACCACGTCCCTTTAATTGGCTAATTGCCAACGCCTCCATCTATTTAAGGTTACGCTCCACAATCACTCCTTGCTGGATCTATGTTTGCCTCGTGCCTAGCTAAAGCATTCCCTAAGTATATGTTCTCGCTTACCCGTGTGTACCAGACCTCTTTACTACGTTCTTTCTCGACTCCGAACCTCTGCACCAGCCCTGACCTCCTGCCTGTCCACGACCACGACCTTTGCCGCCCTGCCCTGTACCCCTCCTGCCTGCCACGACTAGATTCTCGGTACTACACTTCTGTACTTACGCTGCTACCTCGGCTTCCACCCAGCAGGCAAGTCCCGCCAGGGGGACGAACCTGTGAGCCTCACGCCGCAGCAAATCCATCCCCTGTAGCGGCTGGCTCTGGTGAATACCGGGGGCTACTTATATTCCGTTTCCCTGGGTGGCCTGTAACCTACCATCGCATGCGGTGGACAGCGTATCCACTACCCAGCTTTTACAACAACACTGCAACACTTGCATTTCTTTCTATGGAGATTTGGCTGATGGGGTCATCTGGCAGTAGTTGGACCCTCAAAACAGAGAAATGAACTTTTGCACTCTGAAATTAAAGATGGGAAAAATGTAGCCAGCTATAAAAAAAAACTACACACAATACAAAAGTATATAAAACCCCTAACTCCCAAACTATGGATGTGTATATTCCCTAAGCTAGGTCCCCCCCCGCCTCCTGACTAACTAACTAGCAGCTTTCCCCCTCCCTGTGTAAAATCACTAGAAAATGGTGTGGCCTGCTTGCTGGCAAACAAGACACAGAGACGCAGGTGTGTTTCAGTACAGAGACAAAGTCGAAATGGCCGTGTCAACAGAAATGACAGTAGACATACATCAAAAGACCATCATGTGAATTTAGCAGCCAATGATAGCCATGACACACTCTGAGGTGACTTTTTTTTACACTCCTCTGTGCAGTCCTGATTTGGCTGCACTCCAAACAACTGCGATAGGGAAGCAGCTGAAAGTGGAAAGTAAAAATGGCACGTCGAAGCGCAGTTCTCCGAAGCACAAACTTTATCAGAACATACAGTAAAAAGCTCGAGTTCGGTTCCGGTTCGAAAAACACCCAAGAAGTCGACTCTAACCTAACTTTTCTCGAACTGTTCACCCAACAACGCTATTCCTATGGTACTTTGACTCCATGTATCGTGTATTAATTGGTGTGACAGATATTTATAAGGTAAGTTACACTGGTCATACTGAGGGGAACCACTTTTGAAAAATAAATTGTCCCAGTGCTGATTTTCATGAACAGTGACTGCTAAGGAGTGATGGGCAGGATCTTATGGTGAATACCATAAAATTTAGTGACAGAACATCGTTTGTCTCCTCTTAAAAAATACATGCCGCATTACATGAATGTGCCGTTAAAAATTTCAGTGTTAACGCAGCCCCACTGACAACACTTAACACAAGGGCAAGGACTGCCGATTTTTAAGACCCTACCAACGCCCGCAGTTTACTGTATAATGTTAGGAATTAATGAACAAAAAAATACATTAGTCGGCATTTCAATTATTTTCAAAGCGCAGAAAGCATGTGTCCAAATTTGTTTAACGCTCTTTGTTTTTTTTTATAAGGAATCGTAAGCCTTGGGTATGGGCATGGAACATAATTGCATGATTACGCAATTTTTTTTAAATTGTTAAAAATTTAAGGAATATCCGTGATCACTCACTGACTTTCCTTTGCAACCATCACAAAATCCAACTTGCACAAATTTTTTCCAAGGATTTCAAGGTTGTGACCTTTTTTACATTTGAAAATTTGCAGTGGAGTCGCTGCATTTTACTCTTTTTTTCCTTTAAAATTTTAATTTTAATTTAAACCGCTTGCCTATTTTCCCCGGGGTGTCCCACCAAAAATTCACTGTGGATTTTTGCTGTCAAATTAGAGCAAAAGGCTGACACTGGGTTCCATTACAATCCTCCTGCAGAGTAAGGACTAATGAAACAGTTCACTTGTCTCTCAGACAGGGCCTGACCTAAGCAAGTTGAATATTGATCATTGTGGTATACGGAAATGTCATGAAAAGCACTTGTCTCCTGACCCATCGCCCCCCCGCTACAAGCCCCCCAAAATAGACATTTGTAATACCAGAATATCGGTCGCCAGGCGCTATCATTGCGAGATTTCAAATGTTTTTTTTTCATGTTGGTATATGGAAAGTGCCCCGTTGTGTTTTGGAAGCTCTGGAATCCCGCGGAGCCAGGGGTCACTCAGTCCTCGGGGGCACCCCTACAACTTTTCTGGAGCAGAGAATCTTATGAACACATTTTTCAAGGGGGAAAGGGGCATGCTGGCGGAGGTGGTTTAAAACGTTGATTGCTAAGTTTATGAACAGGGTGGGGAAATTTAAATTTTTTTGTACACTAATGGGAAAAAATTTTTTTAAGAAGCAAACATTTGAGGTGTTTTTGGTCTATCAAGGCCCAGAATACTAATTCCCATTTATATACGTTCGAATACTACTTGAAAAGTTAAAGATAACTTAGTCTGCTTGTAAACCGTTTAAACAAGCTACAAAAACAACACTCACATGTCGAAAGGTTCAAAGTGACTAAAGTCTAATGTCTTGGTTTTTGTGTTACTGACAACTTACTACCATATCTACAGAAGTAATCGCTCTGTTCTGTGTGTTTGTGGCTTTTTATTTATAGGTGAAAACTACAGGTCCTGCCAGACCTGATGCAAAACAGACCCCTAAAACTCTCAACGTACCCCATTAAAATATTCTAGGGTCTGTCGGATTCTGCTGGGTTGTCTGTTGTTCTGTTGTTCTGATAGCAAAAATGCTAAATGCACCACTGTTCCCATCAAAAAGGATGAAAATCTGTGACAGAACCACTAAAGCAGATGTAAACAGAGCCTTAGGGTACATAGGACGAAGGTATGCATTAGGAAGACTTCCTTCTGTATACCCCATTTGTCGGACTGGGGTGCCTAGGGCCCACTAATGAAATTTCATTCTGAGGGCCCACCTGTGGAGTTGCTTCTTGGGCCCACCAGTTGAGTTGATTCTATGGCCCACCCTACAGCTACTGTACATGCCTCTAAACTCTGCCTCTTGTTTCTTTGCCCCTTTCTCTCTGCCTCCTCGCTTCTCCCAAGGATATATATGCAGTTGATAAGAAACTCCAGGTCTGCATGTAATAGGGCCCCACCAGGGGTTTCACCTGTTCCCCTGTGACCAGTCCGAGCCTGCCTCTATTCTATACCGCCAAATAATGCCACTGTATAGCTATATATTGGCATGCTTCATCCATAGGCACCTGTGTTGCACTATATCATACCCTTTTTTTTTTTTGGGTGAATGCCTCGAAAAAAAAGCCTTTTGTTAATTTTCAACCCCAAAAAAAGAAAGGGTATGTTTCAAAACGGGATCTTAAAAGCGCATCCAAGAAAATGCGCGTCTTTTGGAAGCAAAAAGTATCCCGATGCATTTTTTTTGGTGCAGCAGATCGACCCTTTTTAGTTTTAAATTTTAGGGCTCCTGCTTTCGTCCCTTTTGGAAAAAAGAAATTTTACATGTCAGTTTTTTAGAATGGGGTCCAAAGACGGACCCCAAAGAAACCAAATTTTAAAACCCAAAGAACCCGAAGCATGTTTTTTAATAAACCCGCAAAAGTAAAATTACATTCTATTTTAAATTTGATTTTGTGTTTGGGGCCCTTTGGGGGCGCAAAACGAACCCCAAAAATGTATTAAAAGCGAAAGGTTTAGAAACTCAACACACGGGTTAACAAACCCTTATAGGTTATTCTACGGCTCATGTTTTTAAAATGGGTATCCCAAATATAAAATTTTGATTAAATCCCAGGGGTTTTTTTGAATCGCTGTTTAACCTATATTCCCAAAGTAAAACCCCAAAATTTTTAAACCAGGTTAATCAAGGGGAAATTTAAATTCGTAACACTATGACCCTAACCAGCCCCTTTTATTATAGCGTTTTTTATTACTCCACCCCAAATTTTTTTATTTTTTAAAAAACATAAAAAAATAGGGTAAGTTTTCTTTTAACTCACAATCCTTGGGCCCCCCAGTTTTTACAATTCCAATTTTGGGGGAAACTGCAATAGAGGCAAAAAAAATTTAACGCAAAAGGGCAGGAAAAAAAGTAATCTCCCGGGACCCCCATCTCAAGGAAGACTGTGCACCCTTTTAAAAATGAGCATTGGGGAAAAGGTGGGGTTGAATTTTTCATGAAGGGGCAAGTGGTAAATTTTTCCCTGAAAGGGGTTAAAAAAATGGCAAACACTTAGATAGCTGGGTTTACTTTAAAAACTATTTTCCCTCAACTTCTCATACAAGTTTTTCACCCTACTTGCCAACCATTTCCACTTCTGGGTTCCAAAAGGGTTTTGGCCCCAAACCCATAGGAAAGGGGGTGATTCAACAGAAATTTTCCCAATCCATCCAAGGGTCCCCGTTTTGCAAGGGGGTTTAAAAAAACAAAGCCCTGCCCTTTTTGGGAAATTTTTTTCTAATCTGTAAGGGCAGCCTAATTTTTAAAAATTTTTTTTAAAATCTGCCATTCCCCTTCAATTTGGAAAATTTTAAAATAACCTCCGGCAAAGAACGTCTGAGGGTTTGAAAAAAAGAATTTTTTCTTTTCATAAAGAAGGCCAAAGGGTAAAAAAAAGATTCCAACACTTAAAGTTAGCTGCAGCCGGGGGGCCCCCCACCATAAAGCAATTTTTTCAAGACAGGGCCCTCAGAAAAAACCCCCGCCAAGAATTGAGTTGCATATTCCTCCCCGTCTTTTCCAAGATTGTCCCTTTTTAAAATAGATGTATGAGAAATTTCCAGCATTGCTTAGAATTATAAAAAATGGGGTGGTCAGCCTGTCAAATTTTCATAAACATACGCCGCACACGCATAATTGGGCTTCATGGGGTTCCCTCCCCGAAGGGAAACCCTTTTTCCCGAGGTGATCACAAGAAAAACCTGGGAAAAAAAGGGTTTTTGAAAAAAAGCAAAAAAAAGAACATGGATTATTTTTAACCATGTCCAACTGGACGGTAACCAAGATAAACGATCTGGTTCAAAATTTTCAAGCTTGTGTTGGATGGCCCCATTTTTTGAAATTTCAAAACAAAATGTTCTTTCCCGAATTAAGCAATTTGGGGGGTGGAAATGTTCCCTGGTTTGGGGCTGCTGGTTCAGGCTGAGGGCTACAGTTCATTAAGGAACCTAATGGCCCAAAAAACTGGGGAATCTCCCTTTTAGGGCAAATAGGGAAAAAAGATTCAACCCAAACCAAACCCCTGCCTTGCAAAAAAAAAATGAGGGGAAAAATGGTTGGGACGGGGCCAAAAATGGGCTTTCCCGACCCAAACCCCTTGAGCAACTGTGGGGGGAAGCTCAAAAGGGAAAAGGGGGGAGGCCAAGGTCTCTAACAAACCACCAGCTCTGTGATGTTTTTCATGGGGGAGTGGAAGAGGAATTTCCCTTTTCGAAAACCTGTGGGAAATTATTGGAAATCCATGCCCAAAAAGTTAAGGGGAGTATTTGGGAAAATTTAAAGGGGAAAAACAAAAAAGTAACTCCATTTTTTTCTTAGCGGGTACTTAACTTTTGTTTCCAACAATTTAGATATTGATGACGGAATTTTTTCAGTTATTAAAGGGGGACACA
This sequence comes from Phyllomedusa bahiana, assembly GCA_025379985.1. Lineage (NCBI taxonomy): Eukaryota > Metazoa > Chordata > Amphibia > Anura > Hylidae > Phyllomedusa > Phyllomedusa bahiana. The sequence continues at coordinate 13,501 of JAODAL010072747.1, forward strand.
GCAAATGTAAAACTGTTTTAAATCGTACAAATTTATACTTTACATTGTATCCGTGGCAAATCATCAGGGTTTTTTCATGAAAAATATAATACAAAATTTTCCCAAAAAAGGTGAGGGTATTTCTCACCCGTGAGATAAGTTCATGTTTTTTCCTTAAAAGAGAAACAAATGGATAAATTTTAAGAAAACCTAAAGCTTTCCCTGTATATTTGCACATTTTTCGTCAAAAGAGGGTTTCCCGCTGAGGGGGTTTATTAGATCTAAGGCCCGAATAACAGATTGAAGTTATTTAGAACAACAACAAAAAAATCATAAGCCCCCCCTTTTTTCCAAAAAAGAACATGTTTTTTTTTCAGTATTTTTTATTTCCCTTCAAGTAGGGTTTAAACCCAAAGCCTTTATGATGGTCTTTTTTGGTCAGAAACAAAAAAGCAAGAAAATGCTATAGAGATATAGAGGAACAAGATAAAGTGTGTTTTTTTGTGTAAATTTTTAGACATTCCAAAGCAGCCCTTTTCCCCCAAATTTCCCCAAATGGGAAAACCCGGGGGAAAAAGAATTTATAAAACAGATTCATATTGGGCCCCAAAAGACTTCTTCTCATTTAAACACAACAGTTTTCCTATAATTTAAATTTTATCCCACTGAAAAGTGTACACAAGTTTCTCTAGGGGTTTCCAGCCATCTCTCCCCGGGGTTTCTTATCTCTTTTTGCTCAAAAACTTCGTCCGTCCAAATCCCGACCCTGGTGAATCCCCCCCCATCCTCTAGCCCCAGAACTTTTTAACCTAATGCAATGACAAGTTTTTAAAACCTTATTTTTAAATTTTTCCCTACCCGTGGGTTTTTGATCCCTTTTTGGGGACACCTCCACCCCCAAAAAGGGATAAATGAATTCCTGTGCGCCTATAAGATCAATCACTACAGTGCCCCAAAATACCCACTAAAATAAAACCCAACACCCCCTATTTTTTAACCCAAAAAAAGCAAAACCTTACCCCAAAAGTGTTTCAAGGGGTGACCAAAACGGGACCTATAATGGTTTGCATAATGCTCCCCCAATAATAGAAGTATAATAATTAGGTACTTTGATGCAAAAACATCAGCGGGAGTGCCCCAATGACACCCCACAACAACCTCCATATACCACACATTTTTTCCCCTCTGCTCAGCAAGAATCAAACATTAAAATTCCCCCGCTCCGAGGGCAGCTCGGGGCAGATTTTTTTATTGGGGAACCATAAGGGAAATTTATAATTATAAAAACTAAAAAAGGTTTAAAAAATTTTGGGAGGAGTAAAAATAAAAAAGTACTGAGGAAAGTCAACTTTGGTATCCGAACCTTTTTTCCCACTTTTTTTGTTCAGGTTAAGTTACAAACTGACTTTTTTAAAGATTCTTTTATGCCCTTTTTGGTTTTTTGGAAAGTGGTGATATTTTTCCATGTCCTGTGAGTCTATGCTTCTTTCAATACACAGCATCCTGGTGGTATA
>JAODAL010072748.1:0-14992 GCA_025379985.1 Phyllomedusa bahiana
GCTAACAAACACATTGTATGAAGACCAAACCAAGCTCCCTCTGCATATTTAGTATGGCACAACGTTCTATAGCACCCTACAGGCTCTGTGCAGCCTGGAAATAGCTGTTTTTTAACGCGATTCGTCCAGAAGTAATTCAGACCGAAACAAATTTTGTCGGAAAATTCTCCGAAGTCGGCAAACCGAATTTTTGAGAAATTCGCCCATCTCTAGTGGTATTATGTACTGTAGCCAGAACCCTCTTTCATTTCAGGTACACGAACAGCTCAGTATTACATTGATCTGGTTGTAGAAACCTGTGGAACAGCCATTTCACTAGAGCGTCCCAGAAACTGTTTCTCAACAGTTGCCAGGCCACTTGATTCTCATTATTCTGTGAGTAGCCTTTATGACCTTAACGAGCTACTATGGCCTGCGGCGTCTCCGGACCTCTATACAATAGCACACAACAGACAATTGCAAAGGGACTGCCAGCCCCAGTGTATTTAGCATGGCATAACGTTGCTCAGATAACAATAACCCCATTAATAGCAGATCAAGTGTGTGTATTTATGCACAATGTGCTCATCTTTGATATAAAAAAAGAGGAAAGACGGTCCTGAAATATAACTTTTATTAATATTCAATTAAAAGATAAAAAAAAAATACAAAATATACTAGTACATCTCTCATAATATATGAAAAAACAATGGCAAAGTATAGACCCTAATGGGTCTGAAACCGTACTATACCGTCCCTGACCTATACTCGCAAGGTAATCGCCCCAATAAGGGCGCTATTGCCCAGAACCTCACTCTAGTATCAACACAGCCCTACACTATCCTTCGGTCTGGTCCCAACATGTTTCGATCAGCCTTACTTAGTTCAATTCACTGACCACCTTAGGGGACTAAGTTAAGGAAAATAGACCTAAGGTTTAGGCAGATGATATCACAAATATAATGATACAGGGTATTAGAGGATCAAAAAGACCCTTCAAACAATGAAACAATAGATGGAAACAACATATAGACTATGGGTGTCTTACTTGACAGTTTCAGCCTCACGTTTCCAATTACAAGTCAGATGGCTCAACTTACCAGTAGATGAAAACATACCCCATAGCCTTGAGTGTTATAGTGTTTGATGTTCTCTCATCTTCAGTGCAGCTGACGCTGCAGGACCTGTACAGGGTCATAGACGACCTACTTCTCAGGAAACACTATAACTATAACACTGACCAGACTGAAGAATAGTGTAGGGCTATGTTGATACTATGTTGAGGTTCCGGGCAAGAGCGCCCTTATTGGGGTGATTATCTTGCGAGTATAGGTCAGTGATGATATAGTACGGTTTGGGCCCATTACGGTCTATACGGTCCCATTGTTTTTTCATATGTTATGAGAGACGTACTAGTATATTTTGTATATTTTAGGACCGTCTTTTCTCTTTTTTCATTTTTCTTGGTTTATTTGGTCAAGAGGTTTATTGTTTATACAACCAATACCTTTTCAATTGCTTTGGTTTTCATCTTTGATATGAAATAAATCAAGATGTTTTGAATATTTTGTTTCCAATTTTAATCATTTGAATATCATTATCATATCTATTAATCTTGTGATTTTCATAATTCCAAGAGTTTTCCTTCTTGATGTTGCAAATTTAATGTTAAAAGGGTTTTACCATGCAGTAAAAACCCCAGCACTGGGAGCTCGCAGTGAGCTGCCATATATGTAAATGAGGAGGGTTGTACGTGCAGCCATCCTCCTCATTAATGTCTATAGGAGCTTCTGAAGATAGCAGATTCTGTGCACTTGGCTATGTCTAGAAGCTCCCATAGAAGTGAATGGAGTGGATGGCTACAAGCACCTTCCTCCTTATTTCCATGCATGGTCAGGTTGCAGCTAGCTGCGAGTGGCTAGTGCAAGGGTTTTTATGTCTTGGTAAAACCCCTTTAAGGATTGTAAGTACTAAACTGTTCTGTAGTGGTGTAACTACAATTCATTGGGAAACTGAGTAAAGCGAGATGGACATCCACCACCTAGAAACATAAACAGCATAAGTAGCAAAAGTAGAGGTATAAATTATGGTGTCATTATTATTATTATTATTATTATTATTATTATTAAGTATTTTAGAGCGCCATTGAATCCAGGGCGCTGTACATTCGGGGGGTTTTCATACATTACATAAATCAAAAGAGTACAGTGATAAGGGATAATGACAATTGGCACGACAGAGGGAGAGAGGACCCTGCCCGCGAGGGCTTACAATCTACAAGGAGGGGGAAAGAGACAGGAGGGGGAGGGGCGAACATGTATGTGGAGGAAGTAGTGACAAGTTTAGTGAGGGTTTGTAGGCAAGCCTGAAAAATGGGTACGTGCTTTGAATGGGAAACTAGTAAGGGAGATGGACATCCCCTGAAAATTAAAAGAGAGGCAAGTGTTTTGTCATATAATGGAGAACCCACATAGTAGTGCTAGATAGCAGAAGGCTCCCTATTATTTATTCCCTACAAAAATGAATAACGTTCTTACATCAGAATGGTCGCAATCAAACTCTAAGCCCATACTGATGTGGTATTTCCAAAAGATCAAGCTTGTCTAACATTATATTACAATTACAATATCTTTATGCTTCCTCTTACAGATGTCTACATAGTCTTATAAAAATGCATAGTGCGGTTCCCAATGGAAGTATTATATACCTTCATGTAAATGCATACTGATTCTCAACTCTTTTATCCATATATTCAAAGAGCTAAACAAATTGAAAAATGTTGAAGTTTGCAATACATGTGAATAAAAATGTTGAATAATTTGTCAAGTAACTGTACACCCAACCCTTTCGTGTTACCCTTTGGATACATTATATTTCATTAACTCAGCCAACACCCATTTTGTCACTGAGAATGTGTTAAGTTGGATGCATTGGTTTGAGATACACAGTTCAAAAGCTACGTTCTCAGTTTTATTTTACTTGAATTGAAGACAAAATTGAATTTATTCCATCCCTTGTACTATGCAAGAATAAATTCCTGTGACAAAAAGCCCTAGAGTGATGATTTCCCTTAATATTAGTCCTCTGTGGAAGAAAAACCTGATGAGGTGTGCCAAGATTGGCAGTCTCTGCTCACACTCCTATTAGTCATTGCATGGAGTAGGCAGAGGAACTATCTCCAAGGGATAGTCATTTCATACAGCGAACAGGATCTCAACAGCTGCTTGTACCTATCATTATTAAGAGACTGGCAAAGGCTGTTATTAGGCTTTAGACATTAGGATATAGACATGTTTCCTTTATGGGTGGTTTTATAGCCCTTCATGTTGAAGTACTGTCCTTGAATGCACCACTGAAGTTTTCAGCTATTGCAAAGTAACATACATCTTAGCTGATTGATTTCAACCATATAAACTACATCATATACATTAGCTTCCAATCATTACAGGTACATAGGAATAGTTAGACCAAACATGTAGCACACGTTGAAAGTAGAGTATAACTACACGGTTAAAGAAGCTGTCTGACAATTTTTATTACTTATACAATGGCCTCCAGACACAATATTTCCAATGTACAATGGTCTTTCCTGGGTCACTGTAACTTGTAACCACACTCCAAATAAAATCAAAGACAAAAAAGAGACTACAAGCTCTTCCTAGTGCAATATATTGTTTTATCCCTTATATGATAAATAAGAGTAAAAATGCTCACCTTTGGGGGTTGTGCATTTGGTTGACACTACTCACCCCCAGCTCAACAGTAGAATTAGGTGTATAATTAGACCACTATTGACTCCTCACGATCCTCACTCCGCGTTCCATGTGAAGCGAGTTGTTTCTATACAAAGAAGGCTTGGATCCACCATAGTAGTCCAATGATCTGATCAGGCACTGATGGTCAGATCGACGTGACCAGGAGCTAGAGCACAGTTCTACTACGGGCGAGAGTCTGTAACATGTAGGTTGCTTTAGCATATGTCAATCCTTGACATATCGTAAAGCAAATTACAGGTCACTGACTCCTGCCCGTAATAGACTTTCATGAAACCATACAATGTCACAAGCAGTCTAGATCTTTGGCACATGTTATTGACTGAAAGATCCAACCAAGTATCATGACTATTTTACTTCTAAAGCATAAGTGTAGTGTAGTGTTACCCTTCAGATTTGGATTGAAGTCAAACTTGAACAAAATTCAAAAGACTTTAAATCAGATCTACCTAAATTGATTTTTTTTGGCAATATTCACCCAAACAAACAAGAAAAAAAAATAACTGTAATGCTAAATCTGACCAAAATTAGGGTTAGGGGTTTTATTACACTGGGTTTAAATGTGTTATCTTGCAGTCTTTTGGCATCGTCACTCAAAAGTCACTTCCATCACTTTCATTATAAGATGTTGGGCTGGAAGTGACATCACAAAGTAACATTGGAACACCAATGCCACGGGACCAGAAGTGCTGGGAAATGGGTAAGTTGAACTATTCATTCCTAACAATAAAACAAACCCCTAATCTTCACGACAATTGAGGGTGAGGACTATAGTAAGGATTAGGGATAGATTTAGGGTCATGGTCAGAGAGAAAAAAAATGTAGTTGGAGGACGTCACAAGCCACAATTTTTTCACAAATTTGGTCTAACCCGTGTTGAACAGAACAGGAACAGATTCATAAAACACTAGTGAAGTGTAGGCACTGATTGGTGTAGTAGCACCCAATATAGTACAGTACTATACATCCTATGCTACTCTTTACATGTGCCAAGGTGAGCTTCTCCTTTTGGTACCAGGTGAAGATTAAGGAATTTTCTATTTTTCAGCACATTGTGCTTAAAGTACATGACCTAAAGAAACACTATTCTCAAACTAAAGCATTTCCTCACTTCCAGCAGGTCTTTCTGGCTGTTCTAGGCCAGAACTTGCTTTATTTTCATAAGTTATTTGCTTCATTGTCCCTTATCTTCATTTTACATTATGTTTGGTTGACATTCTGGAGTTAATGAAGTTGTGTGCCACATGAATCCCACCAGGCGTGGACTCTGAGTCACGTGACCTCTGCATTGGAGAGAAGGAAGTGAAGAGGCAGTAAAAGCTAAGATAGATAAGTGAGTTTATTCATATGACAAGTGAGAGCAGCTAGAGAAGTGGCAGCAAAAGGCCAAGCGGTTGCAGTGAACTAAGTTCTTGGAGGAACAGTCAAGAAAAGATTGAGAAGCTCTTGAAGCAAGAGCACTGAGACTATGTTAAATAGTAAAACTGCACTAGAACTGTTCCTTCAAGGGGATGTCGACATTAAACTGTGTTTAAAATTTCTTTTTTTTAGAAAAGATTTCCTATGACATATATTAACCACTTGAGGATCAAACCTATTTTGGACTTAAAGACCAAGTCCTATTTTTCAAAGCTGACATGGAATAACTTTTTAATGCTTTTACCAATCCATGTGATTTTGAGATCGTTTTCTTGTAACACATTGTGCTTTAAGGTAGCAATTAATTTTGGTCGATACAATCCTTGTTTATTTGTGAAAAATATCAAAATGCTGTGAAAATTTGGAAAAATTTGCCATTTTCAAATTTAAAAATGTCTGCATGTAAAGCAGATAGTCATACCAAACAAAAGAGTAAATAACTAACAACTACCATAAGTCAAATTTATGTTGCATACGTTTTTTAAACATCCTTTTATTCTTTAGGACATTAGGGAATTTTTAAATTTAGTAGCAAATTTTAACATTTTTAAAAAAAAATTGCAAGACAGATTTTTTTAGGGACCAGTTCAGTTCTAACGTGGCTTTGAGGGGCATACATGTTAGACACCAACATGAATTATTCCATCTAAGTAGCTGCACTCCTCAAGGTATTTAAATAAATACTTAGAAAGTTTGTTAACCCTTTAGGTGTTTCGCAGAAATTAAAGCAAAGTGGAGGCAAAATTTCCCCATTTTTTTTTTTGCAGATTTTCAATTTTAATTAATTTTTTACTGGTGCACAGTAGAACAAAGAAATGCAAATCAAAATCGATTCCCCTGATTCTGCCATTTTTAGAGATATCCCGTATGCAGCCCTTTTGCACTATTAGGCTCAATCATAAGCCTCAGAGAAGTAAGAACATCTTCATGATTTTGGGGTCTCATTTTGCAGTATATTTTAGCACCATTACAGATTTTCAGACACCCTAAGGTGCAAAAAATAAACACTCCTAAAAAAATATCATTTGGGAAACTGCATTCTTTAAGGAATATATCCAGGGGTATAGTGAGTATATAGAACACACACGTGTTTCACAAATTATTTTAGTGTTAGGCTGTGAAAATGAAAAAAATATTTTTTTCCAATAATCTGCAGTTTTCGCTGAGAATCCTGGGAAAAAAGCCCCCCAACATTTATTACATAATTCCTCCAAGTTTGGCAATGCCCTATATGTTGGTGGAAACTGCTGTTTGGACACATGGCAAAAGGTACAAGGAAAGGAGCGCTATTTTACTGTTGGAACACAGATTTTAATGGCTGCATATCGCATTTACAAAGCCCCCAGAACAGGTGAAACTTTATGACGTCATCCCATTTTCGATTCAACATCCCTCGAGGGTCTCATCTAGGGGTGTACTGTACATTTTGGCCCCGCAGGTGTTTCACATTTTTTTTTAGTATTGGGCTGTGAAAATTGAAAAAAGATAGCAGTCCCGCCATGGTTTTTTGAGTTTCATGTCTACCGTGCGGCATAAATAACAAAACTTTACTATGTGATCGGCACAAGTACAACAATATCAATTTTATATAGTTTATGTTGTATTACTTCTACACAATAGAAATGCATTTGTAAAAAATTGTGTTTTCAATTAATCAGATTCTGACAGCCATTATGTTTTCGATTTTCTGTATGTGGAGCTCATTAAGAGTTTGCTTTTTGCAGACCGAGTTGAGATTTTCATTGACACCATTTTAGGGTTCATTTGACATTTTTATGTCTTTTTATCAAGGTTTTTGGAGGCAGAATGAACAAAAGGATAGTGTTTTTTTTTATTTTAATAGCGGTCACTGAGCAGTATAAATGACATTATCTTTACTCAGCAGGTTGATACGATTACAGCTATACCAAATTTACATATTATTTTATGTTTTACTGCTTTTACACAATAAAATCCTTTTATTTAGAAAAGAAAGCATGTTTTTGCGTCGCCATCGTCTGAGAGCTATAACTTTATTTATTTTTCTGTGTATGGAGCTGTAAAGAGGCTTGTTTTTTTGCGGAATGAGTTGATGTTCTTATTGGTATCATATTGGGGGACACATGACATTTGGGCCACATGTATGAAAACTGTCTAGGTCTAAAATTCACTTTGTTGCTCATGGCAACCAATCAGAGCGCCCCTTTCATTTCATAAAGTGCTATGGAAAAATGAGAGAGACGATCTGATTGGTTGCCATGAGCAACAAGGTGAATTTTAGACCTAGACAGTTTTCATACATGTGGCAATTTGATTGCATTTTAGTTCTTCTTTTGGAGGCAGCATAAAGAAAATACGGCAATCCTGGCAGGGTCTTTTTATTTTAATAGCGCTCATTGTGCAATATACTTGACATGTTAGTTTTACTCTACAGGGTGATACAATTATACCATGATACCCAATCTATATATTTTTTCTGTTGTAGCAGTTAAAGAAAAAAAGGTTTCATTGTGTAAAACAATGTTTATGCATCGCTTTCTGCTGATTGCCATAACTTTTTTCATTTTACCATATACAGTGCTGTGTAAGACATTTTTTTGTATGACAAACTGACGTCTTTATTGGTACCACTTTGGCATTTATCTTACTTTTGATTGCTTTTTATTCCATTTTATTTGCAGTGGGATGAACAGAAATCACAATTCTGCCATTTTTTTTTTTGTGCAGCTGATCGTGCAGGTTAAATAACATCACAGATGTATTGGTTAGGTTGTTACGCACGAGGTGATACCAAATATGTGTTCTTTTTATTTTTGATCTCTTTTGGGATGATTGGTATTTGTAATGGCTAAAAGGCATGTACATCTTTTTATTTTATTTTTTTTCCTTGTCTAAATATGGGAGTATACTCAGCAATCATTAGATCGCTGTTATAACACAGGTATAATACTTTGCAACATGTTTATGATACAATGTTTTATCCAACTGTCAGTTGTCCTGTGTGGTAAATCACATGAGAAGACGCTGTTAGAGGTTGTAATACTGGAGAAGCTCTGCTCCTCCATACTCTACTATTACCTGGATACCAGGGGTCACATGACCTGAATGGTGGTCACATGGTAAGACGCTGCTGGAGATAGTAATACTGGAGAAGTTCTGCTCCTCAATACACTGCTGATACCTGGATACCAGGGTCACATAACCTGTGTGGTGGTCACATGATAAGATGCTGCTGGAGGTAGTAGTACTGGAGAAGTTCTGCTCTTCCATACACTACTGTTACCTGGATAGCAGGGTCACATGACCTGTGTGGTGGTCAGATGTTGGTCATACTGTAGGTACTCCATGGGAGCCACTTCTATAGACAGGAATGTGGGCTGTTCCATTATTTTTTATTTATATAGGGGCCTACTGCATTGGTAAAATAGAGATACAGGATAAAAATATTTAATACATGTATATAAGAAAATTGTGTGATTTTTTTGCTGTATACTTTATAAATAAAAATATTATTGTCACGTCAAGGGAGGTGCAGTGAGCCCTAACTGGAACCCAGCCCACTGTCCCTGCCTACTTGACGTGCTGCCCTAGACGGCAGACGGCAACTGGGCGACAGTCCCTGCGCTGCTAAAGTGCTGGGGCCGTCAGAAGGAAGAATAGTCAAACAGACCAGGTCAATATCAAATAGGAACGCCAAAGCCACAAATCAGAACCAGGGAATAAACGTAAACAAGCCGAGGTCAAAAGCCAAACGGAAGCAAAGCACAAAATCAGGAGACAAGCCGGAGTCAGGAGAACAAGCCGAGGTCAGTAACTGGTTAGCAAAAAACAACACAAAAACAAGAACCACAAGGTAGCCGGGAATATCACAGCGCAGCAGTCACCCTTTCAGAGAGTTTAAAGGGGATTCCGGGATACCGCCCCTGCAGCTGATTGGAGCGGCCCCCGGGGTTTCCTCCCATTGACTGGTGCACTCGCCCCCTGTCAGGAGTGGCTGGGGGGTCTTTTCACTCACAGAGCTGTCAGCAGCAAGTGTATCAGGGAGGGAGTGCACATCAGCTGTTGCAGCCTGTCTGCAGTCTGAGCACAGCTTAGCCCTGACAATTATAAAGACATTACAAAGTGGACAACCCCTTTAAACTATTGCAAATCAGACTTTTCCCACACATACTGAGAAAAGAACAGCAGTCTCTATAACTTTACAGCTTATTCATGCAGGAACTACACTGCTAGTCTCTTAGATGGGGCCAAAAACCTCTTCAGCATAACTCTATACATAGAGGGACATATGGAGGAACAAGAAGGATACAGCTTGGTGGGATGAGGAGAAGTCTGAGAGCTTCCAGGAGGCATTTGATACTTGATATCATCCTATAGTTCACAAGAAGTCCGCCATACAACTTTCTGCCTACACAGGAGGACATGCACTGGACTGGTGGGCAGACTAAGGTTCACAGCTACTCATAATTAAAGTTATGTTTGTTTGTCCAGATTGTTAAAGGTATTACCAACCTGAAATGCTGTCCTCCAGAATGTGTATGAACTATGAATAAGATACATGAAAATTTTGAGAAATTTTATTGTGTAGACTGCAAAAGACGAAAGTTGATTTTTAATGTATGTAAATGAGTAATTTGAATGAAGCACTCTGCATTGTAGAGTGCTCATACCTGACCAATGAGAATACAGTAACTGTTCTATTAGCAACTCAGGTCTCAACCATTATATCCATCTTCTACCTATTGCAGAAATTAATGTCAGTAGAGAAGATTAAACAACCAGTGATAGACTGTTCTTGAATGACTTCTTCATACATCAGAAACACAATGGAAGATCGGCTCAAGCATGAGTAGTAAACTAATGTATGCTAGAGAAGAATAAGAGACTTCTCGATCACCAGATGTGGAATTTAAAGCACTGAATCCATAGACATTATACTACTTAGTCACTAGAAAATAGGAAAACTGGTCCTTCCATCCATTAGTCTTCAGTAGATCACTACATGGTGATGCTGGGCAATACAGATGTAGCTAAGTCTAACCTGATGGTGATATCATAGTGCACCATACTAAATGGTCTTAGATCAAATGAAAAGTATTAGAAAGATGAAAAAACCTTCTATGCCTCAATATCATGGTGCTTGTCTGTCAAGTTTATCTTTGCTACATTTGTACAGTGCTAGACCACACGAGTCTGGATATTATATCACTGGGTTCTTGATAAGCAGCCACTGGTGACCCATGTTGTTTCCAATACTAAGTAAGTCTATTCAATGAAATAGATATGTTTTTTTTTTTTTCTTTCATTGATAAGAAGTAAAAACAACATAGAGACATGGTCTCAGTAAGCCACAGGAGTAACTAATCTCTTTGAGGTAAGTACTTTAGTTAAAAAGCATGACTATCAACTTACATTTCTAATATATAAACATAGCACCTAAGATATGCTAACTATCAACTTACTAGCTGCAAGGGTAGCAGGGAAAATTAAAAATTCTCTCTACCCCCTTCCTTCATTCATATCTTTTCCCACCCTTGGTTGAACTTGATGGACATTTGTGTTTTTTCAACTATACTATGTAACTGTGGAAAGAAACTAGTTTAAAAAGTTTGGGGCCCAAAAGGTTCTGTTTGCTGCCTTAGCCTTGTATCTAAAAACTCAGTCCAAGGCAGAGTGGGTCGTTAATGCCCCCCTTTGGCATTCAACATCAGTTGCCCTTCTCTCAGCTGCATCCCTATGACCAATAGTTCAAAAATGTGCATTCTTCACAGGTACAGTACCCTCAGCTGTCGATATGATAATATTCCCGAGAACTTCTTAATTTACATTGTAACATGAAACTAAACTAGAAAGTAAAGATATCTTCTTAAGATCAACTATGCTTATATCAAGGGCATCATATGTGTCAAATTACTACATATATATAGTGATTGATCATATTTGTTACTTTTTGTCTACTACTAATACTCTGTGTTCTGAAATTTAACACACTGTGACAGGTGTAATATAAACCATAAGTTCGCCCATCTTTAAAACCACCTTTTGCCCCTCATTAGCACAAGAAGCAAAAAACAAAAAAAATTTTCATCTTATAAGAAACCAACACATTGACCTGAAGATTTCATATAATGCAAATATATTCTCCTGTCCAGTTTAAAATGGGCCATAAGGGAGAGAAAGACTTCTACAAAGCAAATACAGAACAAAGGAAAGCAGCATAAACTAATCTTTAGTCCTACCTTTGTATTTGGTCACAACAGCTGAATTGACACTCAGGGGCTCCTGGAAGGTGACAGTGAGTGATGTGCTGCCTGTTATCATGAGGCAGACATTGGTCGGCACCTCAGGGGCTCCTGAAAAGAAACAGAATCTTCAGAACTCTGCTCTATAAATCTTAACTAAACAAGAGGAGCTGAAAACATGCATAGGATTTCTTTACCTTTCAGTGTCTCAAACTGAGTTGCAACAGACGTGATTGATAGAGTGAGTGTCTACTACTTGGCAAATAAAGGTTTAATGCTTATATTAAGTACAATAAATCCATGTAATAGGACACCTCTCTGTAAACATAAGACGTATATGACATTTCATGCACAAGCCAGACAGTCTACCTGCTGAGATGTGTGTTGATATATATATATATAATATATAATAATATATATAAAATATAATAAATATATATATATTTAATATATATATATATATATATATTACAGTGAAGGAAATAATTAATTTGATCTCTTGCTAATTTTGTAAGTTTACATCGTATAAATTATATAAATTTATTTGCATTTTGCTGAGATAAATAAGTATTTCATCCCCTACCAACCATTAAGAGTTCTGGCTCCTACAGACCAGTAAGATGCTACTTATCAACTTGTTACCTGGATTAAGGACAGCTGTCTTAAATAGTCACCTTCATAAAAGACCAATTGACTCCAAAGACTCAATTAATCAGTCAGCCTTTAACTTCTACAACATGAGCAAGACCAAATAGCTTTCTAAGGATGTCAGGGACAAAATCATAAAGCTGCACAAAGCTGGAATTGGCTACAAAACCATAAGTAAGATGCTAGGTGAGAAGGAGACAACTGTTTGTGCAATAGTAAGAAAATGAAAGAAAGTCCAAATACCTGTCAATCGACATCGATCTGGGATACCAAGCAAAATCTCACCTCGGGGTATCCATGATCATGAGGAAGGTGAGAGATCAGCCTAAAAAAAAACGGGGGGAACTTGTTAATGATCTCAAAGCAGCTGGGACCACAGTCACCAAGAAAACCAATGGTAACACGTTATGCCGTAATGGGGTAAAATGCTGCAGTGCCCACAAGGTCCCCCTAGCTCAAGAAGGAAAATGTGCAGGACCGTCTGTAGTTTGCCAATGAACGTCTGGATGATTCTGTGAGTGATTGGGAGAAAGTGCTGTGGTCAGATGAGACAAAAATTTAGCTCTTTGGCATTAACTCAACTCACCGTGTTTTGAGGAAGAGAAATACAGCTAATGACTAGGGATGAGCGATATTATCGACAAAAGTTTAAATCGGCACGGTTTTTAGGCTTATCGGAAATTGCTGATCACGTGATTTTCTAGGTGACAATCTTACAGATAATCTATTACTATCGCGCCATTTTCAGCGTTTCCTGTCATTTTTGCAGCCAGCCAATCAGCTCCGAGGATAGAGGGGGGGTGAGGAGGATGTACAACGTCACCACTTTGCAGTGTATGGATCTCATTTGCTGCAAAAATCACGTGACCTCATTTTATCTATGCAGCTGCATTTCCTGTTTGAGCTCATACTCTGTCTATCACACTTCACAGCAGGACATGTCTCTCTGTGTTTAAACCAATAGATGTTCTAACAGCTCTGATAGATAGTCTCTTCTAATACAAGAAACCATCCATCCACCTACAGCTTAGAATAGAGTTAGATTACAGAATTTCACTTTTTATTTAGTTAGAGAAAGTTTTAAGGATATCTACTGGTGTGTCTAGCCACGGGGTGGAAGGGGGGGGGCAGGAGGAAAGGCATTTGAAAGGAAGATATTTTGCAGCTCAGTGTGTTCTGTGATCTTCAATTGAAAAAGTGTAGTTTTCTACCACTTTTTTGGCCAGCAGACTTCTGATAGCAGTTGAAATTGTCCCTGTGTTTTCAGTTCTATTGCAATCACTGCGTGTCAGTGTTCCCAAAAACCGGCTTAACTTATCCCTATAACTTTTAAATAGTTTTATTGAAGTCCGTGCATCTGATTGGCGCAAAGAGCTCAGTTGTACGCATATTGTGTTATACATATTTCCTAGTAAATTACACCTGTAGTCAGTGGTGCGAAGGCCGCCATATTAATCCATATAACATTTAAATACTCTTATTGGCTCCTTTTTCCGGGCCTTTCAAATATTTGTTTTGGTTAAATTCCTTGGACAGGTTTTTGGGTCATGCTGCGTTCCAGGACAGGGATAGTCAATGTCCAGTTCAACTAAAATTATGGTTCAAATAATACTGCCTTCTGGCACTTTTTAATTTGTGGGTCATGAAGGTTTAAGGGTCATGCTGCGTTCCAGGACAGGGATAGTCAATGTCCAGTTCAACTAAAATTATGGTTCAAATAATACTGCCTTCTGGCACTTTTTAATTTGTGGGTCATGCAGGTTTAAGGGTCATGCTGTGGTACAGGACAGAGATAGTGAATAGTCTGTGACTTTTTTTCTGTGACTCTTGTTGCCTAATTGTCTTGCCTAAGATGTAGCACATCTCCAGTTTACTGTTGTGGATTTTAATTCCAGCTTCTCCACCCCTGTTTGGGTGTAAGAATGAAGGTGTTGTTCCTCTCCCATAGACTTTAATGGTCATCGGCGATAATCTGTTATTGACTATCGACTACCGTCATGATAATTGGCAATATCGACTATCGACTCGATAACGATAGTTGACACAATCGCTCATCACTACTTATGACCCAAAGAACACCATCCCCACAGTCAAGCATGGAGGTGGAAACATTATGTTCTGCGGATGTTTCTCTGCTAAGGGCACAGGACTACTTCACCGCATCAATGGGAGAATGGATGGAGCCATGTATTATAAAATCCTCAGTGGCAACCTCCTTCTCTCCACCAGGACATTAAAAATGGCTTGTGGCTGAGTCTTCCATCAAGACAATGACTCAAAACATACAGCCAGGGCAACAAAGGAGTGGCTCAAAAAGAAGCACATTAATATCATGGAGTGGAATAGCGAGTCTCCAGACCTTAATTCCATAGAAAACTTATGGAGGGAGTTGAAGCTCCGAGTTGCCAAGTGACAGCCTCAAAATCTTAATGATTTAGAGATGATCTGCAAAGAGGAGTGGACAAAAATTCCTCCTGACATGTGCGCAAACCTCATAAATCAACTACAAAAAACGTCTAACTGCTGTACCTGCCAACAAGGGTTTTGCCACCAAATATTAAGTATTGTTTGCCAGAGGGATCAAATACTTATTTCTCCCTGCAAAATGTAAATAAATTTATATAATCCATGCAACCTGATTTTCTGGATTTTACTTTGGATATTCCATCTCTCAATGTTAAAATTAACCTACTCTTCATGTCTTTTTCAGTGGGCAAACTTACACAATCAGCAAGGGAACAAATAATTATTTCATTCACTGTTTATATATATATATATATATATATATATATATATATATATATATATAGTGACAACTCACATACCATCGGCCGCCATCTTGGCTCGGCCCGGGGTATTCAGCTCACAGGATCGCCGTCCTTGGTAAGACAGATGGCAACTCTGACACAGGTCTTCTGTTTATTCCTGCTTGACCCCGTTTTTATTTAAAAA
>JAODAL010072749.1:0-14992 GCA_025379985.1 Phyllomedusa bahiana
AAATTTGGTTTTTCTTTTGTTTTTCGTTTTGTCTCTCATTTCGAGGTGCCCTTATGTGTAAATTACAGGCCCCCCTTTTATCTTTTAAGTGGAAGAACTTGCACAATTGGTGGCTGACTAATATCCTTTTTTCGCCACTGTATTTGGATACGTAAGAAGTACCCAAATAGTATTTCATAAACACCGTGTGAACATGCCTTAAAGGGGATGTATCGCTTCCTTACTTCGGCTGATTCACACTTCTCTTAGCTTCCCAGCTCTGTGAATGCAGGGGCGTTTCTTCCCCTCCCAGCGGGTTGACATCATCCCCCCTTCACTGCTGGCCTGCGACTCCCCCCCCCCCCCCCTCTGAGTCCACATATCACTGTTTCTCTCCCTATCAGTCTTATTTTATAAGAGCTGTATACATACCACAGGCTGCATTCAATCTAATCTGAGCACTGATCTCCTCTCACAGCTGGAGATGTTTTACAGCTTTCTAAGAATGACACAGATCTGGTGTATGCAGGAGAGTTAGGCACAGGGTCAAAACTGTCATGTTTTCTCATTGTACAATCTGCTGAAGTCTGTTTCTGCTAGGTGTGGAAACAGAAAATGCTACGGCCCCTAACTCTGAGTCAGAGACACAGCTCCGTGAATCGACCCAGGGGCTGTACAGAATGTAAATGAGCTCTCAGCTAGTGAATTGCAAGGAGGAGGGATTAGACCCACACTGGATATCAGTGTAAATAAAAAACACAAGATAAGGACACTGTGAGAACAAGGCAGCTTTGCTAATGACATCCAATTGCAAAGTTGCTTGTTTTCACTGTCCCCTTATTCTGAAGACCATTTAATGAAACGATAACACCCCTTTAAGGATAAACCTAGTGAGATTTATGATAGACCCAGAAGCAATCCCATTAGCCTCAAGATACAGGTGGGCAGTCCCTTCTCATGTGGGATGCTAAAATATAGATTCCACATCCATAGTGGCTACAATGATGCCAATAGGGATGAAAACTATAGTCAATTTAGTAAGTGGTATCCTGGATATAGCTGCTTTCTAAGCAGTGATTTGTGGAACCCTCTACCCATATTGAGATTTTTTTAGTGAGGTTCCTGCGCTTGAGATGATTGGCCTCCCTGGCCAAATGTATATATTTTTGGCAACATGTTGTGTATTCCGGTTCTGGGATTCTCATGTATCAAGTCCAAGATTTCTGTGGACTCCACAAACAGGCCCCTGATGATAATTTCGGGAGCTTGGCGGCGTGACCTTGTGTGAATTCATGTACTTGGGCATGGTTAGAGACGTCACCTGATATGTCCCTTTTGCATTTGCTAAATATTGGGAGTTATGTGTTACGAAGCTCTGCAAGCACATATATTTAAATAAGACCAGTTCAGATGAACGGGAAGGTGGCAGAAATTTCTGCGGTATAAAAATTCCACATAATAAAAAGAGCATGCTTGATCTGCTCCTTGCTGTTTTAATTGACAAGACAAAGGTCAGGGAACCTTACTTCTGCCAATCACACATTTATGACTCCTACGAAAACTGTATGTCTTAAATGTCTTTCACCCACTAGTCCCGTATGATGGCTGTGTGTTTATGTAGAAAATAATTTTCACTGTTGTAGTTATTGCACACATAAATTGGTTATTCTCCCCTTGCATTTCTCTTCTACCTCCACTAATAGGTGTGAATTAGGTAAGGGCTGCATGTTTTGCAGTCAAAGATTGCAGTGTTGCACTACCTGCATTGCATATTACCTCATGAAAGCATAATAAATTGCACAGACACGCAAGGAGTCATGACCTGAGGGTTGACTGATATCCAGGGTTGGATGACTGAAGACTGCTGGGATGCACCAAATTGCAATCTTTTTCACTTTCATTAGTGACCGTGCAATGGTGGGCTTGGGCTTATACACAGCAGCCAGTCTGAACGAGCAGAGTTGCAGCCCAGACCATTGAGGAGACAGTCGAAGTATTTTAGATATCATTAGGGTGCTTTCACACAGCACAGTTTTGACGCAGTTTTAACTGCACACCAATTAAACTGCTTTCATTACCACACCTAAAATTAACTAGATATGGGCCAATTATATCAAATAGTAAGTAGTCAAAAAGACCTACGAATTATGTTTGTAGGTGCCTTCATTACCAGCAAGCTTCTTTCAGTTGTCTAAATTGTTCAAAAATGTGTTTCAAGTAACTAATCAATGACTTTGTTTGAAGTCTTGTGGATTACAAACACACTAATTGATTACTCACTTTCCAAACAGTTTAGATAAGGGCAAAAAGCTTGCTGGTAATAAAGGCAGTTTAACTGGAGCGCAGTTAGGGTGCTTTCACACAGTTTTGGTGCAGTTTTAACTGTGCTCTAATTAAACTGCCTTTATTACCAGCAAGCTTTTTGCCCTTATCTAAACTGTTTGGAAAGTGAGTAATCAAGTCTGTAATCCACAAAACTTCAAACACAGTCATTGATTATTTACTTGAAAAGGTGCTTTCACACAGCGCAGTTTTGGTACAGTTTTAACTGCGCTCCAATTAAACTGCCTTTAGTACCAGCAAGTTTCTTTCACTTGCCTAAATTGTTCAAAAAGGTGTTTCACTAAGTAATCAATGACTGTGTTTGAAGTTTTGTGGATTAAAAATACACTAATTGATTCCCCACTTTCCAAACAGTTTAGATAAGGGCAAAAAGCTCGCTGGTAATAAAGGCAGATAATTGGAGCGCAGTTTGGGTGCTTTCACACAGAGCAGTTTTGGTGCAGTTTTAACTGTGCTCCAATTAAACTGCCTTTCTTACCAGCAAGCTTCTTTTAGTTGTCTAAGTTGCTCAGAAAGGTGTTTCAAGTAAGTAATCAATTTCTGTGTTTGAAGTCTTGTGGATTACAGACACACTAATTGATCACTCACTTTCCAAACAGTTTAGATAAGTGCAAGAAGCTTGCTGGTAATAAAGGCAGTTTAATTGGAGCTCAGTTAAAATTGCACCAAAACTGTGCTGTGTGAAAGCACGCTTTGATTCCCTTTACCACATGCGGGTCAGCTTTAGACATTGAGCATAGCTGTGCACTAATGGGGCAGAACTAAAACGCTGATAAGTTGACAGGAGTGAATATAACAAAAAGTGGGTAAGCAGTGATGTACATGATTCATAATCTCTCAACTTAAATTCAGCTTACATTTTTAAGCTTCACTCTATAGTTGACAACCCCAATAATTTAGCCATGCTGGCCAACTTTTGAAGGTGTCCTTTAGGGAGATTTTGAGTTGCTGCACCCCACCAAAAGATTTGCATAGGCCACACCTTCATTGTCACATCACCCAACTGTCGTGGACCTTGAACAGCCTATTCAGCATCCGGGAAAGCTGGGTGATTAGTCAGGTTTCCTCCACAGCCAGTCGTGCTCCAGCGTGGCACCTCTGACTTAGGGACAGGGTCTCATGTTGCTTTACTTTGGCACCACTACTATATAAAATAGTAGCCAGCGATTTGGCTGACTGTTGTCTGGGAGATGTCCCTTTGCAGGAGTCTCCCGGAAATTCTTGCAAATATGGATTAAATAACATAATTATATAAAAAAAATTGTCAGTGCATCCAAAACAATTTTAAAGAAATTTATGTAGGTGCACACTGGCAGCAAAGCAATGCCAACACAACAGAATATCAGCAGCACTCTACAAATGCTAAGAAATAAAGTGAATATAGGAACTATTTCAAAATTAATTTCTACTATGTTTTGAACACATGAAAATCTGAGGTTCTTAGCACACATTTTTTAATCAAAATTGTGGGGCCTCTCAACCATCGAAAAGGTGACCTCAGTTCCGATGGGGACCTACACTAACATCTCACCTCACTTGGTGTCTGTTCAGACGTCCATATTTTTAACGACAGAAGGTCCCAGTTACATTCTGCTCTGATTAAAAACAGTCTGTGTGGATGGGCACGCGACAACCAAAAAAGGCTACCTTTTAAACTGAAAAAAATCCAAAAAAAAAATTGATCACCATAAAAAACAATGGATGGGGGGTCTATCGTTATCCTACCTAACTCAGGCCAGTCCCCACATAAAAAAAAATTTAAAAGGGGGTTTTTTGAAATTCCTCTTCCCAGCGGGACCCGGGTTTCTTTTTTGTGGAAAAAAGGTGGTTCTTACGCCCCTGCATCGTTTCCCGAGCAAAAAATCACTGTGAAAAATTGCTACCTTTCTCTAATTTGGGAACCTTTTTCCCCCGCCCCGGGGGGCCCAAGGGTTTTTTTCGAAACTGAGCGCGAGAGCCTTTTAAACCTGTCAAATCCGAAAGGCGATGAGTGGAAGGCCTTTAACAAGGAGGGGAAATTTAAATATTGGTGATCCTTTTGGGTTTTGAAAGCCCCACCTCTTCGGGAACCAAAATCACATCTTTAGACCCCTCCTTTACTCCGTGTCATCGTCACTGGGCGAACCTGATTTTTCTCCTGATTTTCTGACCCATCGGTTCAGGTACCCGGGTACTGACCCACGCGCAACCGGGCTATACCCAAGCTGGAGAAATATCTTTTCCAGGGGACACCCTCCTTTTCCGGGTTTATCTTTTCGGAATGGGGGCTTCAGATGGATCCAAAAATTTATCCCGTTCTGCAGGGGCCGCACCGCCCGGGCCTTCCCTACGGCTTTTGGGGGTTCGCGAATTTACAGCTTTTTCCCCATTTCAAAATTTTGGGCCCGACGTAGCCCTCACGGGGAAAAAACGCCAAACCCAAATTTGGTCACAAGCGGCCGAAAAGGGCATTTTCGGAGTCAAGTGGTTTTTGCCTCTGCACCCATCCTGTCTCGCCCGATCCAACAAACCTTTCCCTTGGAGGTGGACTTCTTCCGGGGGGAAAGGGGCATTTCTCACCAAAGAGGGGCCAAGGGGAAACTCTCAATAAAAATTCTCTCCCAAACCTTCTTCCGGGCAAAGAATTTTCGCCATCGGGGGCCGGGGAATTGTTAGCCCTCAAACTGGCTCTGGGAATGGCGCCACCCCTGGAAGGAGCTCGCCATCCAATTGAGTTTAAAATCACAAAACCCCTTAAACCCCAGTCGGTTCAAAGCCTTAATCCCGCCAACAGCTGGTCGCTTTTTTCTTATTTTGATTTCCCGGGTTCCTTCCGCCTGGGAGAAAAAAAAATTTAAACCACCCCCCCTCCCTGCCTTTGACACCACGGGAAGATCCCGGCCTCAGCAATTTTACCCCCCGAACTTGGTTTTATGTTGCCCTGGACCTCCAAAAATCCCTGGGGGAGCTTATGTGCATCCCGGGCCCCCCGGGAGGGTTCTAAAATTGGGGGGCTTGCTCCCTGGGGCCGGGCACGTGGCGCGGAAAACATATCATGATTCCCCCCTTTTTATTGGTGGCCGACCCTTCTAGGGGCCAAAAAATTTGTGGAACCTGTAAACCTCCCCGGAAAAAGACCCCGTGCAGCCCTTGGCCCCTGCACCCCTTTTCCACCCGGAGTCCCTTTTCCAGGGTTTTAGGATTTTTATACCGACCCTTTTTCCCCCTCTCCGGCAATCGCAATTTGGGGGGTCGCAACCGTTTTTTCAAGATGTCACACTTGGGCCCCTTGCCAGGTTTCCATCCCCCTGCCGCCACCTCTTCTTTTAGAAAATCTTCAGGTTTCACGGCCTCCCACTCACATCGTCCGACCGGGGGGTCCAATTCTCTCCATTTTCTGCCGCCCTCTCTCCCGTTCAAGTAAAATTGGACTTTTTCCCGTTTTCCCACCCCAACCAACTCAGGTGGAGGATCAATAAATTTTTTACGTATCTTCGCCACCGTCTCACCGTCAACAACGGTCCAGCTTTTGCCCTTCTGAGTTCCAAAAATCCCTGGACTTCCGAATCAAAAGCCTTACCCTTCTACTTTGTTAGGGACGCATCCCCCCCCACCCCCCCCTCTCCCTTTCGAGGTTCCTGGGGTGGCCCCCCGGTCCGGACATGACTGCCTTTTGGGGACAACTCTCAGCCCTTTCGGGAAGCTACCGCCCCATGGCCCCAGGGCTAGAAAGGAGCCCGGCCCCCAATTTTGCCCAGGAGAAAGGGTGTGGCGTCGGCCAAGTAGCCCGGCTAAATACCCATAAACTAGGTCCAGCCCCCGGGCCCATTTAAGGTGTTACGGGGATAAAAACGGTGGCCTATAAACCTGGCTCCCCCTACCACTACCCGAATTTTTTCCATGCCCCCGCGAATCTGTGGTTCAATGCTTCTCTCGAAAGTCGCCTCCCCCCCCCCGAAGCGGAGGCCTCCAACTTTTTCCGTGAAAAGATTTTGGCGAAGTCTATCCGAGGAGGCATATTTTCCCCATTGATTGGAAGGATTCGGCCGGAGGGAAAATTGTGGGGGCCAAGGGTAACATCTTGGATCGTGACCACTGAGAAATTTCTTTTTTCAAAAAAAAGGGGAGCCAAGGGGGGGGTTTCTGTCCGGGGGTCCCGCCCTTGGGGCGGGGCTGCGGGCACACCCGTGTCCCATCCGTCCCCCCCTGCTCCGGGAGCGAGTGGCGCCGCGGTCCGCATGTTTGGCCGCGGGAGCACTCGCTTCCCCGAGGGCCAGGACTTACCTGGCGACGCTCCTGTCTCCATGCGGCCCTCTGCCGTGAGCGGCAGCTCTTTGAAATTTAAAGGGCAAGCGCGCCAGTAATTGGTTAATTGCTGGCCGCTGGTCCTATATAAGGTTACCGCCCCGGCACTTCCGCGCCGGATCTATTGTGCCCATTGCCTATAGAGGAAGCGTTGGAAGTGTCCTCTAGTGTCTTCGGTGTTCGCCCTCTTGCTAGTTTATGACCACATAACCTTGCCGCCTGCCCTGACCCTCTTGCTACGTCTATTGACCACGAACCTCTGCCGCCTGCCCTGACCTTACCGCCTGTTCACGACAGCAAGTCCATCCCGCTTTGCGGCGGGCTCTGGTGAAAACAGGGACCTACTTAGACTCCGCTCCCTGGCGTGGCTTATACCATCGCTTGCGGCGGTCCAGCGGATCCACTACCGCTGACCGTTACAGTCGACAGTCATTTTCAAGTCTCTCTAGAGATGCTCATTTGGGTTTAGGGCAGGGCTCTGGCTGGGCCAGTCAAGAAGGGGCACAGAGTTGTTCGGCAGCCACTGCTTTGTTATTTTAGCTGTGTGCTTAGAGTCATTGTCTTGTTGAGAGATGACCCTTCAGCCCAGAGCGTCTGGAAGAGGTTTTCATCCAGGATATCTCTGTACTTGGCCGCATTCATCTTTCCTTCAATTGCAACCAGTTGTCCTGTCTCTGCAACTGAAACACACCCCCCCTCCCCCATAGCATGATGCTGCCACCACATGTTCACTGTTGGGATTGTATTGGGCAGGTGATGAGCAGGGCCTGGTTTTCTCCACCGCTTACAATTAACACCAAAATGTTCAATCTTCGTCTCATCAGAGCAGAGAATCTTATTCCTCACAGTCTGGGATCCTTCATGTGTTTATTTGCAAACTGTCTGTGGCTTCCATATGTCTTGCACTGAGGAGAGGCCTCCGGCGGCCGCACTCTGCCATAAAGCCCCGACTGCTGGAGGCTCCAGTGATACTTGACTTTGTGGAACTTTCTCCCATTTTCCTACTGCATCTCTGGAATTCAGCCACAGGGATCTTGGAGTTCTTCTTTACCTCTCTCACCAAGGCTCCTCTCCCACGATTGCTTAGTTTGGCTGGACAGCCGGGTCGAGGAAGAGTTGCGGTTGTCTCAAACATCTTGTATTTAAGGATTATGGAGGCCACTGTGCTCTTAGGAACCTTGAGTGCTGCAGAAATTCCTTTGTACCCTTGGCCAGATCTGTGTCTTGCCACAATTCTGTCTCTGAGCTCCTTGGGCAGTTCCTTAGACCTCATGATTCTCATGTGCTCTGACATGCACTGTGAGCTGTGAGGTCTTATATAGACAGGTGTGTGCCTTTCCTAATCAAGTCCAATCAGTTTAATTAAACACAGCTGGACTCCAATGAAGGAGTAGAATAATCTTAAGGAGGATCAGAAGGAAATGGACAGCATGTGAGTTAAATATGAGTGTCACAGCAAAGGGTCTGAATACTTATGACCATGTGATATTTCAGTTTTTCTTGTTTAATAAATTTGCAAAAATATCTACATTTCTGTCTTTTTTCTTTCAAGATGGGGGAGAGGGGGCAGAGTGTACATTAATGAGCAAAAACATGAACTTTTCTGATCTTACCAAATGGCTGCAATGAAACAAAGAGTGAAAAATGTAAAGGTGTCTAAATACTTTCTTTACCCACTGTATGTCCATTAACAGGATCCTACCTATTCCGAGATATCCCCTCTTTTAGCGGCTGCATCAGCTCCTCAGGTCGCTATGGCTACAGACCTGTTCAATCTCTCATGATAGGCTGCCAGCATTGGTTGCTATAGCTACAGACCTGGCTTCTAATGCAGCCTAGTAGAAGCAAGTAAACACACCCCTGAATTCAAAATAAAACCAAGAAAACAGAACTGAGGAAAGATGAATCAATGTAGTGAGACAATCCCTTTAAGAATGTTCCCAACATTCCTCGTTTTCACAGATCACATATACGATGATTTTGGCACAGAATTTTTTATTTTATTTAAATTAGTAAAAATTATGTTTTAGCCTTGAGTCCTTCTCTTGGCGATGTTCTTGCAGAGTTCTCAGAATACCATGTTTTCACTCTTCTTATAGCTGCAGGCATAACTAGATGTACAAAAACAAATATATGAGTACAGATATACAAATAATACACTATGACCTATAGATAGTATACACACAGTTGAGTCACATTATTATGACCACAAGCTATTATCCAGATTAACCTCCATCTGCAGCACGGGCAGCAGCTAGACAAGCTGGGAGTGACTTATTAACCTCTTAAAGGGATTTTGCCAAGAAGTGAGTTCCTCACCTAACAGGCTGATACTCCCCTCTTGAGGCTTGAAAAAAAAGGGCGTTGTGTTTCTGTGTTTAAAACAACAAGTACCTCCTCTGTGATGTCATCGCTCCACCTCCCATGCACGCTTCTGATATTCAGTCTCTGTAGTTGAGCAAACATTGTTTGGCTAATCCGCAGGGGATAACTGTATTGTGTGTTGTATTTGTTTCTCCCTCTTATCTGCTCAGGAGAGAAGATGAGCTCCAAGCAGGCAGCCTTTTTCATTTGTTCACAAACTGATGCGGGGGCGGAGGGGGGGCTGAGCAGGGAGCGTCTGCATGTTTACTCAGATAATTACATTACAACCAGTGGATTCTCTATACAAAAGACACATGATCTTTTCTCCCCAAGCTCCTTCATGTTCCTTCTCATCAGATAAGAAGTGCAAAAAAAGCAGGGGAGGCCAGATCAGCTCCTTGTGGTGTCTAATGTAAACTGTCAGGAAACTAAGGGCATGTAAGGAAGGCTGTAGCTCTCAGAGGCTTTCACTTTTTTATGACATATATTTAGAAAAGTGATTAAATACCCATTTTGGAGGATCCCACAAAAACATGACATCGTGGCAAAACCCCTTTAAGCCGAACTGAAAAGTAGTTAATGATCAGCACATTTTTTCAGCCTCAGCCTCCTTGCGCTTTAACAGTAACTTTTTTTTTTTTTTTCAGTGACGCAGTTGTATGAGGCCTCGTTTTATTTGGGACAAGTTGTACTTTATAGGGGAATAGTTTAAGTTCAGTTTTAAATTATTGCAGATTTTTTTATCAATTATTTTCAAATTAGTCTTTTTTTTTACATCTTTCATATGTCAAGCTTAATAACTTGTTAGATTAATTCTACAGGTTAATACGGTTATGTGGATACTTAGTATGTGTAGTTTTTTTGTTTATGTGTAATGTATGCACAATTATTTCTTATTAAATTTTTATTTGTATTTTATTATTTTATTTTTCTAAAAGCGTTCCCCGGGGCCCGTGGGTACCGGGCCGATCACCCCCCAGAGCAAGGGAAAACCCTTTGATTAGCTCAGTTACTGCCACAGCAATCAAAAAGGTTAAAGGGGGGTTTCATTTCATTAAATGGCTTCAGAATAGGGGGGGGTGAAAACAATAATTTTTCAAAAGGTGTCATTAGCAAAGGTTTTTTTTCACAGTCTCCCCTTATCTTCGTTTTGTTTTGAACACTGTTCCCAGTTCGGTGGATTCTTCCCCTTTTTTTTCATTGGCTGACGGGCCAAATTTTCATTTTCGGCCCCCCTCGTTTTTACAGGAGGGCATTCTGCCTCTTCATCAGAAAAAAGGGGGGGGCAAAAATTCACTTAACAACCCCTCCCATGACCAGAAGCTGCTTCTCCAATCAAAAAAACCCAATTTTTGCCTGGGCCCAAACTCCCCTGCGTGTAAGGGGGGCAGAAAAAATTTTCACTCTTTCAGCAGCAGCCCCCAGGACATGCGTGCTTTTTACAATCAGAAAACAGCAATTTTTGGGCCCCAGTGCCTTGTGTAAAATAGGGGAGACGGATCTGGCTTGGGGCGTTTTTGAAATGGGTTTAACTGTAAAAACCCCTTTGAGAAAGATCAGTGTTTGATTCAATAGAAGACTGTCTAGACAAAATGAGGCCTGTGGTATGTAAACATCTTACAAAGAAGATCAAAGGGGGGGAACACCAGTAAATTGGGGGGGGGGTTGAACAACTGACTGGGGAAACGAGCTAACATGAAGGGGAGATATTTTCATCCCCCTTTATTAAAAAAACCCAGCGGGGGGGGAAAAACGCCCCCGGATTTCAGGAACGAGGAAACAAGCTTCAAGGAAAAGCCGAACTGATAAGCATACACCCCCTTTAACCCCCGGGGGGGAGGTTTCCCCCTCTCGTCCGTGCTTGCAGAGAACTCGGCCTGGAACAGGCTTTAAGTCTATCTCTGTCTCAGCGCTGCTGCGGGCGCCGACCGCAAACCCCGATAACAACCTGAAATGCCGATCCATAAGACTGCTGGGGGATCAGTAAGGGCTAAGGCGCTGCTGCTTTCATAAGTACTGGCCAAAGCATCCCACAGCTGCTAGGATGCAGGGAGGATACATAGAGCCAACAGATCCATCAAGGCGACCCCACAGCTTCGGAGTGCATGAAGAGAGCCATGGTGCAAAACCATGATGAGGTGACCCCCCATGGTCATGGGTTTATTTTGGGAGCTTAGCCCCAGGGTATACTATGGTCTTGTTCTGTTCTTCCAACAGTTGCTACTTGGTGACATTGTCCTAGCAAGATCCCAGCCCCCCAGGTGAAGACAATCGCTTGTTGGTGATTGATCTGCTTATAGATTCAGACCCAGATCTTGACATGGCTCCACAATGATAGTGCCCAGGAACTGCCATGAAAAAAAATTCCCACACCAGACCGTGCCACCTACCATCTGCGTGTTCTTCCAGCAACGGTTGCAGCGTGTTTGTCCTCAGATGTTTCTCACCTGCAACACCAATGAAGAAAATGTGACTCATCGGAGAAGACAACTCTTTACCCATCAGTGGAGGTCCAATTCCGATACAGCTCGTGAAATGAAGTGGGTTGATTAACTCTTAGTATCGACGGCTTCGGACCCTATACACAGGTCAGGGTTCCTGAACTGTTATGTTAGAACTCTCTGCCCGGCTCCCTATAAGCGCGCGTAGATTCGCCCTTAGCACCCTTGTAACCGACGCTCACCTCTCACATGGTGCTCTGCAGTTTCCAGGTCGCTTATTCGCACCGGTGCCGTTTGTCCACTGACGATCTAGTCTCACAATCGCCACCTTCTCAGAAACACTGTCCAACTGGTCCAAAAGCCAATAATCATCCTAACTCGGATAAATCGCCCCTTTTACTAATGACAGCAACAAGGGACATGAGTGCAGACAGCCTATCACACACTTTATACGCCCACCAAGCGTGACTTCCATCCAGAGCTGCGCGCTGGTCATAATAAAGTGACTGTACTGTGTGTATACACAATCACATCCTTATATAGTAAATAGCCATACCTCGTGACAGCTGCTTCTGCACACCCCAGCCCATAGGGTGCCTGCACGGTGGTTTTTGGACACGGTCGTGGCGGCGCCGGTCATTTGGCGTAGCTGCTCCACGGGGCTGTCTGTCCTCCCCACCCACTTCCGACCTACATTTCCCCCTTCACTCATGCCGCGTGCCCCCACATTCCCTTCCGCGGCCTTATTGGCGTGGTGCGTTCTCTCTCCCATTACACTCCAACCACGCGTCCGGCAGCAGCTGGCAATGGCGCCGTTTCATATCTGCCCCCTTGCCCAAAAACCAATAATCATCCCTTTTTGAAACTCTGATAAGTCGCCCCTTTTACCCATGACAACAATGAGAGATCCTGCAGCCCTTATACACCCACCAAGCCAGCTCACATCACGTGACTTCTGTCAGGAGCTACGCGCTGCCGACGTCCAAGGTAGGAAGTGGTCATAATAATGTGACTGCAGTGCGAGCGCGAGCTCTCCCGTCCTGTGCCCGGCTACAGGAAGAGCCAGCTCTCAGGACACGCCCCCTCCCCGCACAAGCCCCTCCCCGCACAAGCCCCTCCCCATCAAGAGATGTCGTCAACAAGCCCCGCCCCGTGACGTCAGGCCGCGGTGTCCGCCGGTCAGACCGGGACTCGCTCGCACAAGATGGCGGCTACAGTGCCCGGGGGAACCGGGACCCAACTCCCGCCGCACCGCTCAGCCCCGGCCCGGATCGGCTACTACGAGATCGACCGCACCATCGGCAAAGGCAACTTCGCGGTGGTCAAACTCGCCACGCATATCGTGACACGAGCAAAGGTAACCGGGGGGACGGAGCGGGGGGACACGGGAGGCGGGAGGGAGGCTGCCGGGCAGGACGGAGCAGCAGGGCTGCGGGGAGAGCTCTGCAGCCGGGGTGGAGGGGAGGGCGCCTTCAATAGGCCGATTCATCTGGGAAACGAGCAGGGGGATCCCAGTGGGGGAATGGGTCGCTGCCTGTGTGCGGACCCCCATTCATCTGCTGAGGTGGACGCGCCGGCATCACCCGCGGGCACCTCCAGCCTCTAGTGCTGAGGAGAGGGCGCTGTGTACGTGCTGCCCTCTGTGTACCCGGGGGGGGGGGGTGTACGCGCTGCCCTCTATGTACCCGGGGGGGGGTGTACGCGCTCCCTCTGTACCCGGGGGGGGGGTGTACGCGCTGCCCTCCATGTACCCGGGGGGGGGTGTACTGCGCTGCCCTCTTGTACCCGGGGGGGGGGGGTGTACCGCTGCCCTCTATGTACCCGGGGGGTGTACCGCTGCCCTCTGTGTACCCGGGGGGGGGGAGGGGTACGCGCTGCCCTCTATGTACCCCGGGGGGGGGGGGGTGTACGCCGCTGCCCTCTTGTACCCGGGGGGGGGGTGTACGCGCTGCCCTCTATGTACACCCGGGGTGGGGGTGTACGCCTGCCCTCTATGTACCCGGGGGGGGGGAGGGTGTGTACGCCTGGCCCTCTATGTACCCGGGGGGGGGGGGGGGGTTACGCGCTGCCCTCTAGTACCCGGGGGGGGGAGGGTGTACGCGCTGCCCTCTATGTACCCGGGGGGGGGGGAGGGTGTACGCGCTGCCCTCTATGTACCCGGGGGGGGGGGGGTGTACGCGCTGCCCTCTATGTACCCAGGGGGGGGGGGTGTACACGCTGCCCTCTATGTACCCGGGGGGGGGGAGGGGTACGCGCTGCCCTCTATGTACCCGGGGGGGGGGTGTACCCGCTGCCCCTAGTACCCGGGGTGGGTGTACCCGCCGCCCTCTATGTACCCGGGGGGGGGTGTACGCGCTGCCTCTATGTACCCGGGGGGGTACGCGCTGCCCTCTATATACCCGGGGGGGGGGGGTGTACGCGCTGCCCTCTATGTACCCGGGGGGGGGGTACGCGCTGCCCTCTATGTACCCGGGGGGGGGGGGGGGTACGCGCTGCCCTCTATGTACCCGGGGGGGGGGTGTACGCGCTGCCCTCTAATAACCCGGGGGGGGGTGTACGCGCTGCCCTCTATGTACCGGGGGGGGGGGTGTACGCGCTGCCCTCTATGTACCCGGGGGGGGGGGGGGTGTACCCGCTGCCCTCTATGTACCCGGGGGGCGGAGGGGTGTACGCGCTGCCCTCTATGTACCCGGGGGGGGGGTGTACGCGCTGCCCTCTATGTACCCGGGGGGGGTGTACGCGCTGCCCTCTATGTACCCGGGGGGGGTGTACGCGCTGCCCTCTATGTACCCGGGGGGGGGGGGTGTACTGCGCTGCCCCCTATGTACCCGGGGGGGGGGGGGGTGTACGCGCTGCCCTCTATGTACCGGGGGGGGGGGGGTGTACGCGCTGCCCTCTATGTACCCGGGGGGGGGGGGGGGGTGTACGCGCTGCCCTCTATGTACACCCCGGGGGGGGGGGGGTGTACGCGCTGCCCTCTATGTACCCGGGGGGGGGGGGGGGGTACGCGCTGCCCTCTATGTACCCGGGGGGGGGGGTGTACGCGCTGCCCTCTATGTACCCGGGGGGGGGGGGTGTAAAGCCGCTGCCCTCTATGTACCCGGGGGAGGGGGGGTGTACCCGCTGCCCTCTATGTACCCGGGGGGGGGGGGGTGTACCCGCTGCCCTCTATGTACCCGGGGGAGGGGGGGTGTGCCCTCTATGTACCCGGGGGGGGGGGGGTGTTCTGCCCGCTATGTACCCGGGGGGGGGGGGTGTAGCGCTGCCCTCTATGTACCCGGGGGGAGGGGGTGTACGCGCTGCCCTCTATGTACCGGGGGGGGGGGGGTGTGTGCCCGCTATGTACCCGGGGGGGGGGGGGGGTGTACCCGCTGCCCTCTAAAGTACCCCGGGGGGGGGGGGGGTGTACCCGCTTGCCCTCTATGTACCCGGGGGGGGGGGGTGTACCGGGTGCCCCCCTTGTACCCGGGGGGGGGGGGTGTACGCGCTGCCCTCTTGTACCCGGGGGGGGGGGGGTTTTCGCGCTGCCCTCTTGTACCCGGGGGGGGGGGGGGGGTGCCCCTAGTACCGGGGGGGGGGGG
>JAODAL010072750.1:0-14992 GCA_025379985.1 Phyllomedusa bahiana
GGAAAATATCAGAAATTATGATACATCAAAAGTATCGATAGTAAAAACCTACGCGCTTGGGATGGTATTTACCCAAAGGGGCGGCAGTGCCCCCCGTTTTTCCCCTTAGGATGGTAGTTGTTCTTCCGGCATCTCAAATGGGGCCCCTCCGTGGGGAAACTACAACACCCTCACCCCCTTTATAATTTTTTTATATAAATGCTGATGGGAGTTGTGTTTCCCAACAGTGGGGGCCGAAATTTTAAAGATGCCTCGCTTAGTGGATGTTTGGTGTTTTATTGTACCAGCCCAATTATTAAATTATGGGGTATGTTTTCTTTGACATTGTTACATCTTTGTTTATTGTATAAAAGTAACAATAACTTTATTACTTTTTTGTTTAATTTTTTTTCTTTATCAATTTTATTTTTTAGAATTGAAAAACTTAAAGGGGTAAAAAAAGTCATTTGAATAGGTTCCATTAAAAGTGTCCTAAATTTCTGATATCCCTCTTTTTGGGGCGCACCCCCTTGTATGGGTGCAATCCCCCTAGATGTTCAGTCTCTTCTGATGGTGCCGGGGTTGCTTAGAAAGCCTTTTCAGTCTTCTGTGGTCCCAGCACTGGTTGCTTAGCTAAGCCCTGTTCAGTTTTGATGGCTCCCGCATGGTGCTGTAGCTACAGCTGTTAGTCTTCAGATAGGCTGTCAGCACGGTTCCCAACCCACGCCCTGGCTTCTTTTGGGCTGTGCACCCAGTAAAACCCCCTAAATTTCAAAAGAAACCAAGGACTGGGGGTAAGATAATTATGTGTGGAAAACCCTTTAAATTTTGTCACTGGTTGATAATTTCAATGCCAATTCTGAAAGGTTGGGGGCCCCCTACCCCTCCTGTATAGGATAGAAAATTATCCTTACCTACCCCCCTCCCCCCGTTCCAGGTCCTGTTTTCACCACCCTTTACTGATGACCACGTTTGCATCACGTGATGCTGCAGCCAATCTTGGTAGCAGTAATGTCGCAGGACGTCACGTGACCAAAGCTAGTGATTCGCCCCCATTTGTGATCCATGAGTGATGTCTCATGCAGGATCGGAAAACACAATGGCTGGGGAACGGTGGTGACAGGGAGGTAAGTTTTGTTCATTTTTTATTGAAGCACGTGGGGGGTGATTGAAGTTTTTAAAGTCTTTTAAAAAAACTTTTAAAAATCTTTGGGCCAGTTATTTATTTTGGTGTATGTGCCCTTTAAGGGGGTTGCAACGTAAATTCCAGCTGTTTGGGGAAAAAACAAACTCTATCGTGCAGTTATATAACTATGTCGTGGGTATGATGGGGTTGTAGTTTCCAAAAGTGGAGAGTCGCGTTACAGACATGCCCCCGAAAAAGATATTTTGTTGCTCTCATTCGTGCTGACGCCCCGCTTCTCCACACTCTAAATTTTTTTTTATCCTGTGAACGCGCTGATTGGCGTTTTAGTTGGGGGCCCCTCATTGCTTCCAATGGTTATCTCTGAAAACCAGGGGGTCCCCATGCAGAAGGAGGGGTGGTGCAATTTATTTTTTCCCCTCCCCCCTAGTGGGGAGGGCCCGCCAAAAGGGCCTATAGGGCCCGGCATTTGAAAGTGTATGGTTCCTGTAGGTGCCATTTTAGACAGGCATCCCCCAAAAACCCCCCCTCCCGTATTGGGAAATACAGCTCCCGATGATTTATTTAATCTATTCTGGGCATGTGGGGGTTGTAGTTTCCCCAGTGGAGGGGCCCAGTTGGTGCCTGCTGTAGACAAAAAAAATTTAATTTAAAAAATACCCACATGCCAACTTTTTAAAACAAGAAAGAGGAGATTGAAGGGGCGCCCTTTCTGGAGCCCCGCCCCCTTTTAAAAGCCCACCCCTATAAAACTGTGTAAGGCTGGAAGAAAAACTAAATTAGGGTTTTCCCTCACCGCTTCCCCGGATGTTGGTTTGGGTTTTCAGCTTAGGGAGTGGGGATATACTGCCCAAAAATGTGCCCCATAGGTAGGGATCTGGTGCCCCTTTGAAACCCCGTAGCCCGGTGTAACCCCTGTAGCCGGGGCCTCCTGTAGCCCGGTTTAATGCCCCCCTTTTAGCCAGGTTGCTGTCCCCAAAATGGGTTTTTATAGTGCCCCTTACAGCCGGGTTTGTGCCTCCTTTTAGCCAGGTAGTGCCCCCATTTCCCGGGTTAGTGCCTCCATTAGCCGGGAAAGTGCCTCCTTTTAGCCAGGTACATGCCCCCTTAACCCGGGCAGATGTTTTTTTTAGCCAGGACAGTTAAAACCCCCCATAAAGGGGGGGGAAAGGTGGTGGAGCTTTGCGCGGGCCTTCCTCTGAAGTAGGAGAGCATTGCCGGACAGCGGCACGGGACAGAGGCTTTGGGGCCCAAGGCCCAAGGACGCCCGAGGGCCTCTTTAAAAAATAACCCCCCGGGCATTTTTCAGATGCGGGGGGTTTTAAGCCCCCCCAAGCGGGGGGGGGGGAAAATGGCCCCATTAGCGGGAGTGACCCCCCAAAACCGGGGGGTTTGGCAAGTATAAACAAAAAACGGTACCCCTTTTGTGACTGATGTAGTGAGGGGCGGTTTTCATTGTGACAAATATCACAGACCCAAATCCTGAGTGCAACAATTTTTCCTTTATTACATTTTGTGAAGAGAAGCTTATATGCTCGGCGGGTCACACGTTTAAACAGGGCGGGCGCCTGCACAATTTTTATGAATACCAATATGTTCTATGCAGCGTTCAATGACGGAGACCGCGCTTCCCACCACGGACCGCTGTGGGTAGTCTTGGCTTCCAGGGCAGGATATGTTAAAGGGCTTGTCTAGGTTTATTTATTTATTTTTTTTTTTTTTTTAATTTCTGCTGCCACTGTAAGAAAAAAAAACTTGATGGGCGATACCAACTTCCTCTCGCTGCCGTTGCTCTCCCGGTTTCTTCTGTTGTGTTCCTGGTCCCGGCAGTCGGCTCGTGCGCTCTGCAACGGTCACATGTCTTTCCCCAAATCACCATTTAGGGGTGTTCATGTGGGCTGCTTAAAAAGTCAAAACAGTGACTTTTGGTGGGGGATGTTTGACTTCTGGAAACCCGGAAACAAAACAGAAGACCTGGCAGGAAAAAGCGCGAGAGGGGATCCCCTGGGATGTAGGGAAAGGGGAGGAGGGCAATACAGTAGCAGCACAAATGTAATAATAATAATAATAATAAAAACCCTTTGACCTGTAAAACCCCTTTTAATTTTCCTTGGTTTTTAGGCCCCCTCAACCAAATCTTAGTTTTTGAGTGAAAAGCCCCCCTTTAAACCCCTTGGGGAAAATTGTGGGGTCGTAACCCCAAAATTGGGCCCGGGTCCCTCGGGGGGGAGTCAGTGCTTGGGGGTCCCCCCAGTGGAGAAAGTTTTTGGGGCTCCACCCGTGGAGATGATTTCTTTGGGGGTTTCCCCCGGGAGATGATGCTTGGGGGGTCCCCAGTGGAGTGGGTGCTTGGGGGGTTTCCCCAAATTTGGAAAATGATGGGTTGGGGCTCCCCCCAGTGGAGATGATGTTGGGGCTCCACCAGTGGGGATGATGCTTGGGGCTCCACCCGTGGAGATGATTGCTTGGGGCTCCACCCCGGGGAGATGATGGGTTGGGGCTTCCCCCAGTGGAGATGTGCTTGGGGTCCACCCGTGGAGATGATGCTTGGGGCTCCACCAGTGGAGATGATGTTTTGGGGGCTCCACGTGGGATGAAAGCTTGGGGCTCCCCAGTGGAGATGATTCTTGGGGCTCCACCAGTGGAGGATGATGCTTGGGGGTCCACCAGTGGTGAAGATGCTTGGGGGCCCCCCAGTGGAGGTTTATGCTTGGGGGGCCCCCCAGTGGGAAAAGATTTCTTGGGGCTCCAATTTGTGGTGAAGATGCTTTGGGGCTCCACTAGTGGAGATGATTTCTTGGGGCCCCCAAACCGTGGAGTGATGCTTGGGGCTCCACCGTGGAGATGATGCTTGGGGCTCCACCAGTGGGGGGATGATGGGTTGGGGGGTCCACCCGTGGAGTTTATGTTGGGGGGTCCCCCCAGTGGAGATGATTTCTTGGGGCTCCACCGTGGAGATGTTTTCTTGGGGCTTTCCCCCGTGGAGATGGGTGTTGGGTCCACCCCGTGGAGAGGGTGCTTGGGGCTCCCCAGTGGAGATGATGCTTGGGGCTCCACCCGTTGGAAAATGGGGCTTGGGGGCCCCCAGTGGGGGATGATGCTTGGGGCTCCAAAAGTGGAGATGTTTCTTGGGGTCCCCCCAAGGGGGGAGTCAGTGTTGGGGGCCCCCCCCGTAAGTTGATGCTTGGGGCTCCACCAGGGGAGATGAATGCTTGGGGGTCCAAACCCGTGGGGGATGATGTTGGGGCTTTCCCCAGTGGAGAGATTTCTTGGGGCTCCACCAGTGGAGGGTGGGTGCTTGGGGCCCCCACCCGTGGAGAAAGGGTGCTTTGGGGGTCCCCAGTGGAGTGATGCTTGGGGCCCCCAGTGGAAAATGTGCTTGGGGTCCCCAGTGGTGAAAATGCTTTGGGGGGTCCCCCGTGGAGATGATGCTTGGGGCTCCACCAGTGGAGATGATGCTTGGGGCTCCCCCATTGGGGGTGTTTCTTGGGGCCCCCACCGTGGGGTTTATGGTTGGGGGGCCCCCCTTTTGGGGATGAAAAGCTTGGGGCCCACCAGTGGTGAAGTGCTTGGGGGTCCACCATGGGTTTTAAGGGCTGGGGGTCCACCAGTGGAGATGTTTCTTGGGGCTCCACCAGTGGGGGAAGATGCTTTTTGGGGGGGCCCCCAGTGGAGATGAAGTTGGGGCTCCCCCCAGTGGAGATGTTTCTTGGGGCCCCCACCAGTGGAGATAAAGCTTGGGGGGTCCACAGGGGAGATGATGCTTGGGGGGTCCACCCGTGGAGATGAGCTTGGGGCTCCAAACCCGTGGGTTTTATGCCCTTGGGGGGTCCACCAAATGGAGGGTTGGTTTCTTGGGGCTCAACCCCGGGGGTTGATGCTTGGGGGTCCAAGTGGAGTTGTGCTTGGGGGTCCACCAGTGGGATTGGGTTTTTGGGGCTTCCACAAATGGAGATGTTTCTTGGGGGCCCCCACCAGTGGGGGATGATGCTTTTGGGGGTCCCCCAGTGGAGAGATGCCCCTTTGGGGGTCCCCCAGTGGAATATGCTTTTGGGGGCCCCCAGTGGAGATGTTGGTTGGGGCTACACCATGGAGGTTTATTTCTTGGGGGGTCCCCCCAGTGGAGGTTTATGGGTTGGGGCTCCCCAGTGGGATGATGCTTGGGGGGGTCCCCCGTGGAGATGATGCTTGGGGGTCCACAGTGGGATGATGTTGGGGCTCCACCAGTGGGATTTTTGCTTGGGGCTTTCCCCCAGTGGGGGATGATGGGTTGGGGCTAACCCGTGGGGGATGAGGGTTGGGGGGCTTCAACCAGTGGGGATGATGCTTGGGGCTCCCCAGTGGGGTTTTTTGCCCTTTGGGGGCCCCCAGTGGGGTTTTATTCTTGGGGCCCTTTACCAGTGGGTTGAATTTTTGCGGGGCCCCAACCCGTGGAGTTGATTTTTTGGGGGCCCCCCATGGGATTTGTTTCTTGGCGGCCCCCCAGTGGAGGGTAATTCTTGGACCCCCAGTGAAGTTCATTCTTGGAGCCCTGACAGTGGAGCTCATTCTTGGAGCCACCCCACAGCTTTCTGTAAAATGACTTTGCACTTTTGTTTTTGTCTTTTTCTCTGCAAAACAAGGCCCCTTTGCCCAGGTGCCCCCTTGGTTTTTCCTTGGGCCCCCTTTTGGGCCCGTTCTTTCCAAAACCCCGCCAAGGCCCATGTCCACATTAGGGGGACACAAACCCCAAGGGCGTCAGGAATGGACTAGCTAAGCCTTTAAAAAATTTTTAACTTCTTTTTCCTGGGTTTTTTTGAGGTCAATCCCGGTTTCCGGATTTTTTACAATGACTTTTTCTGTTTGAATTTTTTAGCTTTGGTCCCCCAGTCGGGCCCTTGGGGGGCCTTAACCCCAGTTGCTGGGGGATAAGCTTCGGCATTGCTCAGGCCCTAACCCTTCACTTGGACAACTAGATTTGACTACCCCAATCCCTATTGCTAATGTGTCAATTCCCCCAAAAGGGGGTATATGAATGCTACAACTCCATTTTTACTAATCACAGACCCCAAAAGGCACTGACTCCAGTCCAAAAAA
Organism: Phyllomedusa bahiana; assembly: GCA_025379985.1. Classification (NCBI taxonomy): domain Eukaryota; kingdom Metazoa; phylum Chordata; class Amphibia; order Anura; family Hylidae; genus Phyllomedusa; species Phyllomedusa bahiana. Next base: position 6,200 of record JAODAL010072750.1, read on the forward strand.
GACACTAAAAAAAAAATTTTAGCAAACAGGAGGCACATTCCTAATCAAGAGCAGAAAACCCTGCCGGGGCACCCCCTGCAACCAAGCCCACCCCCTGCTGTGTTTTATCAGCACACGGAGCTTCTTTATCTTTCTTACTGCCCAACTTTAATCCTTTAGGCTTAATAGCCTTGTGCCCTCCTATTTAAACCTTTCCATTATCAATGTCCTTTTAAGGGGCTCATCTAGGAATAGCAGAGCTGAAATGTCAGTCACTGCTATGGAACCGCCCACAGTCTGAACATGAAGTGGGAGCCTGAAGTTGAAGAAACACCCAAGCCGAACAGGGAAATTGAGAGCATGAAGCTGTAGAAAACCCTCCACAGCCATTGAACAGGAAGTGTGAGCCTGAAGCTGTAGAACCGCCCACAGCCTGAACAAGAAGTGTGAGCCTGGAGCTGTAGAACCGCCCACAGACTGAACAGGAAGTGTGAGCCCGAAGCTGGCTGTGAACAGCAGGCTCTGAAATAGCATGGTAAGAACACCCCTTTAAAACTTTTCAAACGTTAACTTTTTTTACATAAATTTGCATGAACACAACCTCACCACACAAGTTCAGCTTATTACATTAGGAACGTTAGAAAATATTCATGAATAACTGAGAACGTGGCAGGACAACTTATTAACTGGTTAACTAGCTAAGGTGGTCATTTAGTGAAATTAACAAAACCGCTACTATACTGGACATAGGACAAATATATGAAGGACATACAGGTAATATGCTTTGTAGTTAAACACATCTGTTATACATACAAAAGAGGTTTGTGCAAAATTTGCCACTTTTATATGCCAGAAAACCATAGCTCAAAAGGTGCAACATTCCTCATTATATAGAGGCTCCATGTAGATGTGTGGAGATTATACCCCAGGGTCTGTAGTGTAATATATATAAGGGGTAATGTCCCTTATTATATAGAGGCTCCATGTAGGTGTGTGGAGATTATACCCCATGGTCTGTAGTGTAATATATAAGGGGTAATCTCCATTATATAGAGGCTCCATGTAGGTGTGTGGAGATTATACCCCATGGTCTGTTTGTAATATATAAGGGGTAATGCTCCTCATTATATAGAGGCTCCATGTAGTTGTGTGGAGATTATACCCCATGGTCTGTAGTGTAATATATAAGAGGTAATGTCCATTATTAGAGGCTCCATGTAGGTGTTTTGGAGGGTTATACCCCATAGTCTATAGTGTAATATATAAGGGGTAATGTCCTCATTATATAGAGGCTCCATGTAGGTGTGTGGAGATTATACCCATGGTCTGTAGTGTAATATAGAAGGGGTATTTGTCCATATATAGAGGCTCCATGTAGGTGTGTGGGATTTTTAAACCCCATGGTCTTAGTGTAATATATCAGGGGTAACACTCCCTATTTTATGAGGCTCCATGTAGGTGTGTGGAAGATTATACCCCATGGTCTGTAGTGTAATATATAAGGGGTAATGTTCCCCATTATATAGAGGCTCCATGTAGGTGTGTGGAGATTATACCCCATGGTCTGTAGTGTAATATATAAGGAGTAATGTCCATTATATAGAGGCTCCATGTAGGTGTGTGGAGATTATACCCCATGGTCTGTAGTGTAATATATAAGGGGTAATGTCCATTATATAGAGGCTCCATGTAGGTGTGTGGAGATTATACCCCCTGGTCTGTAGTGTAATATATAAGAGGTAATGTCCATTATATAGAGGCACCATGTAGGTGTGTGATTAACCCCCTGGTCTGTAGTGTAATTTATAAGGGTAATGTTCATCATTATATAGAGGCTCCATGTAGGAGTGTGGTGATTTTTCCCCATGGTATGTAGTGTAATATATAGAGGTAATGCCATTATATAGAGGCTCCATGTAGGTGTGTGGGATTTATACCCCATGGTCTGTAGTGTAATATATAAGGGGTAATGTCCATTATATAGAGGGCCCATGTAGGTGTGTGGAGATTATACCCCATGGTCTGTAGTGTAATATATAAGGGGTAATGTCCCCTTATATAGAGGCTCCATGTAGGTGTGTGGATATTATTACCCATGGTCTGTAGTGTAATATATAAGGGGGGAAAGTTCCTCATTATATAGAGGCTCCCCGTAGGTGTGTGGAGATTATACCCCATGGTCTGTAGTGTATATAACGGGTTAATGTTCCTCATTATTTTAGAGGGGTCCATGTAGGGGTGTGGAGATTAGACCCCATGGTCTGTAGAGGAATATCAAAGGGGGAATGTTCCTCATTATATAGAGGCTCCCTGTAGGTGTGTGGAGATTATACCCCATGGTCTGTAGTGTAATATATAAGGGGGAATGTCCATTATATAGAGGCTCCTGTAGGTGTTTTGGAGATTATAAACCCCCTGGTCTGTAGTGTAATATTTTAAAAGGGGTAATGTTCCTCTTATATATAGGCTCCATGTAGGTGTGTGGAGATTATACCCCATGGTCTGTAGTGTAATATATAAGGGGTAATGTTCCTCATTATATAGAGGCTCCATGTAGGTGTGTGGAGATTATACCTCATGGTCTGTAGTGTAATATATAAGGGTAATGTCCATTATATAGAGGGGTCCATGTAGGTGTGTGGAGATTTTTACCCCATGGTCTGTAGTGTAATATAATAAGGGTAATGTTCCTCATTATATAGGGCTCCAAGTAGGTGTGTGGAGAATATACCCCAGGTCCCGTTGTGTAATATATAAAAAGGTAATGTCCATTATATAGAGGGCTCCATGTAGGTGTGTGGAGATTATACCCCATGGTCTGTAGTATAATATATAAGGGGGTTTAAAGTTCCTCATTATATAGAGGCTCCATGTAGTGTGTGGAGATTATACCCCATGGTCTGTAGTGTTTAAAATATAAGGGGGAATGTTCCTCATTATATAGGGCTCCATGTAGGTGTGTGGAGATTATACCTCATGGTCTGTAGTGTAATATATAAGGGGTAATGTTTCTCATGATATAGATGCTCCTGTAGGTGTGTGGAGATTATAACCCCATGGTCTGTAGTATAATATATAAGGGGTAATGTTCCTCATTATATAGAGATTCCATGTAGGTGTGTGGAGATTATAACCCATGGTCTGTAGTGTAATATATAAGGGGTAATGTTCCTCATTATATAGAGGCTCCATGTAGGTGTGTGGAGATTATATCCCATGGTCTGTAGTGTAATATATAAGGGGTAATGTCCATTATATAGAGGCTCCATGTAGGTGTGTGGAGATTATACCCCATGGTCTGTAGTGTAATATATAAGGGTTAATGTTCCTCATTATATAGAGACACCATTTAGGTGTGTGGAGACTCATCCACTATTAGTAACTCCACCAAAATTTAAATATATTTAATAAGGCTCATGGGAAATGAGCCCCCTAATGGATGTAGCATCCTCCAATCACGTCTGACTCGCTGAGCATTGCATTGTGACTTTGATGAAAGCCAACCATATATTGATCAGCAGACAGCTGCCTATGCATTTTAGTGGAGCGACTAATGGTGTACAAGTCTCCACACACCTACATGTATCCTTTTCCTCATGAAGAATGTTAGTGGAGCAACTAATGTAACTCACATGGTGCCTCTCCTAAATGAGGAAAGTTGCCCCTTTCAAGCTACCCCTAGCGCCTCTCACCAAGCCAACCAGTGCTCTATTCTGCGGTGATAAGGGACAAACACCCAAAACAGCTGTCTAGGAATAAATATATCTGTCTGGCAGTAATCCTAATCACATTGCAAGGCTCAGTGAATCGGATAAGAATTGAGGAGCACTACATCCAGTAGGTGGCGCTGCAGAGTCCTAGCTCATTTCCTATGAGCCTTAGCAGTATATAGAAAACTATAGTACATGGCTGAATAAATTCCCCCCTTAGACTTTCTTTCGGCTTCTGTCTTCTTAGTTGCTGTTGTGCTTCCCGTTAAAGCATAGAGCACCTCCAAAAGGTATAGTGCAATTCCATCTCGAGCTGTTGGAGCTGCTGCAGGAATCCACGGTTCGGAGCAATACATCGGCGTTCGGAGACATGGCGGACGGCATCTACTAAGGAGAAACCTTGGTAGATCATAAGGTAGGCCAGGACCAGTGTGGCAGAGCGGCTTTTCCCCAGGACACAGTGGACAAGGACTTTCCCTGAGAGAGAGAGGTTAGTATGTTTAAAGGGGTTTTGCCACGAAGTGAGTTCCTTACCTCTTATCTGATCAGGAGAGAATATAAACCAAGCATGCTGAGTCATGAACGGCTGCAATGGTGAGAGGGAGGAGGTGGGCAGAGAGCGAGGAAGAAGGGAGCGTTTGCAATGTTTAATCAAATAATTACATTACAACCAGTGGATTATTTATACAAAAGACACAGGCTCATACACTGCACTTTCTCCACAGCCCCTTGCAAGCTTCTTCATGTTCCCTGTCATCAGATAAGAAGTGCAAACACGCAAGTCCGGCCAGATCAGCTCCTCTGCTCGTGTCTAATGTAAACTTTCAGGAAATAAGGGGGACTGAGCAATGCTGTAGCTCTGAGTCTTCACTTTTTGTAATCCCATATATTTAGAAAAGTGATTAAATACCCATTTTGGAGGATCCCACGTCAACATTACATCGTGGCAAAACCCCTTTAACATTTATCACACCACGATACAGGTCTTCATTCTTAAGATTCTTGAATATTGATGTTTGGGGAAAACCAGATAAGTGGAATGTGGGTGTTAGCGCACTGAAAAGGGGTCTTCCGACTCCTCTTTTTTTAACCCCCTCCTGACAGCTGGTCATAATAATATGGCTCTATGTAATTTCCTCCTCACCATCAAAGAGCCATAACGTTTTAATTTTTCCATCTACATAGACCTATGAGGGCTTGTTTTTTGCAGGACAAGATGTACTTTCTAATGGTGTGATTCATTGAACCTTAGACTATACTGGCAAAGAAATTCAAAGTGGGCAAAATGTAAAAAAAAAAACTTGCGCCAGGTTTGCAAGGATTTGCTTTTACAGGGTGTAAATGATGTGTTAACTGTTTTTTGCAGGTTGATATGATTGCGTCAATAGCAGATAGGTAGGGTTTTCTTTATTCTTTAGTACCGTAAAAAAAATTCAAAACATTTTATATTTTCTGCAACCAATAACTTTTTTTTTTTATTCTTTCACTTCTGGACCTGAGTGATGATGCATTTTTGTGGGCATTGGTACCATGTTGGGATAGATGAGACTTTTTGATCACTTATTATTCCGAATTTTAGGGGATATGAAATGACGGTGTCTTCTTTAAACATTCTTTTATTAAAGAATTGAGCAGTTGACAAATAATACAAACTGAAAGATATCATAAAAACAATAGAAGAACGTACTGTCACAAAAGGACAGATAACTGAATAACCGATAATAACAATCGTGGATAATCGGACATAAACAAATACATTTTGTTGAATAATAATAATAAACATGCTGTTATGAGATAGAACAAAATAATTTTTGGGTACTACAGTAGATGCAAGAAAACTAGAAGATAACCATAGATTCCAAAGAGATTTCTCTTATTACAGACATAAGGAGGGTCAATTAACTTTATTTCACAGGCACAATTGAGTTTAAATTTTCTTCTGATAACCTCAATTATAGAGGGGGGCTTAGGTTTTTTTCCAATTGAATGCAATAGCTGTTCTGGCTGCTATAAGAGTGGAAAAAGATTGTGCGAGGGATGATGGGAAGTCACATAAACCAATATCTAAAACCGCAAGTTCAGGAGTCAAAGTAAAGAAAAGATTTAGTAATTTTCTGAGAGAAGATTAGAGACTGAATTCCAAAATATTTGAATGACTGGACACCCCCACCAGACAGGGTAGCATGGTGCCTTTTTGACCGCACCTCTTCCAACATTGATCTGAGGATCCAGGGAACATTTAGCTAACCTTGAGGGGGGTAAGAAACCACCGTAGGTGGATCTTAATAAAGGTTTCTTTATGGTTTATGCACCTCGATAAAGAGGAAGAGATGGTTTGTGCTTTTGTCCATTGATCCTTAGAGAATTGGGAGGATAACTCCTTTTCCCATTTCAACATAGTCGGGAACTTGGAGGTGGGCTCTTTGGCCAATAATTGTGTGTTATGTTATAGAAAGGCCTTTTTCAAAGGCCTTTTTTTGCAAAGAGAAAGTTGTGGAAATCAGGATGTGTGGGTGAGGTGTCTGGCCATTTTATAGTTTGGATCCAATGTCTTATTTGCAGGAACTGATAAAAAGTTGAGCGAGGCAGAGAATAAGAAGTAGAGATATTTTGTGAATGAGAGGAGGTTTTCATCCTGAAACATTTGGTCAATTGTAGGATTCCATGCTTCTGCCATAATTTAAATGTAAGGGTATCATTCCAGCATTTTAAGAGATTTAAGGATATATCTCCCTTACAAAGGGATGATCCAATTGTTAGGTATGCGTAAGTAAAGACCAAAGTTTTAAGTAAGTCCCGTTATTGACCTAAGTGAAGAGGTTGGCAAGGGGGACCAAGTAATGAAAATTTAAGATGGTAAATTCCCAGGGGATAGGGTGTAAATGAGATTCTATTTGAGACCACATGTTAGATCAGATTGGCGCCATAAGTGAAAGGCTTGCTCAAAACAAAATAGCCACGTTGTAAGCAAGAAAATTTGGGGCTTTCTATCCACCATCCTTATGCTGAGGAACAAGAGGTCTCGTTTGACTCTGGGCTTTTTCCCACACCAAATAAAGGTAGAGAAAAGCTTTGGAATTTAAAATTCATTGTGGTAGGTATAAGAATAGGGGAAATTTCTCTGCAGATGTATATGTATTTCGGTAGCAATGACATTTTAAACGCATTAATTCTTGCTATCCAAGATATGTTAAGGGTTGCTAACCGTTTGATTTCGACTTCTAAATCAGACAAAAGGGAATTATAATTCAAATCAATTGTACGGGAAGGGGGAAAAAGTGACTTTAATACCTAAATAATCACTTCATCTTCAGCTAGCTTGAATCAAAGGTTTTTAAAATGGCATTTTGAGATTAGATTTTTTATAGGAAAATAGATGACTTTGTGGTGTTTAGTTTGTAATAAGATATCATAGAAAAATGTAGAGAGGATATTTTAAAATGTTAGGAATTGAGGATTGTGGATTTGAAAAAAATTTTAAAATAATGTCATCTGCATATAGACTTAAATTTAAAGGTTAGTCTGGTTAACTAGGAGACCAGATATACGTGGTTTACTTCTAATATGTTCAGCCAGGGCTCGACACACAAAACATAAATTAGCGGGGATAGAGGACATCCTTGACGGTTTCCGTTAGTTAGGTCAAAAGGGGAGGAGAAAAGCCCGAGTTGAGAACAAGCTGAAGGTTTTGTATAAAGGGGTGTGATTGCATCAAATATATAACCAGTAACCCAAATTTGATCAAGACTCGTTTAATGTATTGCCAGTTGACTCTATCGAAAGCTTTTTTCAGCGTCAAGTGACAAAAAAAGGGTACATCGTGTTTCCCATGATCCTGCAATTTCTACCAAGTCCAGCAATCGACGTGTTGCATCTCTGGCTTGGCGACCTTGGCAAATCCAGTTTGATCTTTATGTATAAGATTGGTAAAACAGTTTTTAAGGCGAGAAGCTAATATTTTTGCATAAATCTTAATGTCTGTATTCAAAAATGAGATTGGTCTATAGTTTTGCATGTTGTCAGTAGGTTTACCTGGTTTTGGGATTGTTGTGATAGTGGCTAATAAGAGCTCCTTTGGGGGATCACGGGAAGTGGCAATATCATTACATAAGTCAACTAAATGGGGAGAAAGAATTTCTGAGAACAAGCGATAATACTCATGTGTAATGCCATCAGGTCCCCGGGCTTTATTCATTTTAAATATGACAAATGGCATGCTCAACCTCTGCTAAGGATATTGGTAAGTTTAGTTTTTCTAAATGAGTGGGGGAAAGAGTCGGTAAAGATATAAAATGACGGTGTCTTCTATGGTGAATGATGTTGTATCTTAATAGATCGGACTTTTACAGATGCGGCGATACCAATGATGTAAAATGTTTTATTATATTTTTTTATTTTTTTTTGTAAAATGGCAAAAGGGGAGTAATTTGAACTTTTAATATTTTGTATTTTTTAATACTTTGAAAAAAATTTTTTCTTTATCTTTATCTTTGCCCTAGGGTGCTTCAGCACTAGAGGGCACAATAGTCAGGGCAACCTTTTGCATTGTATGAACGATGCAGAAGGGTGTACAAAGATGGCGGTTACATCATTTCCTGCCTGTTGCAGGAAGTGATAAAACGGAAAACATGGCGGCAATGGAAGACTTCACAAGGATTCCAGCCGCTTTTTTAACCAATCAGCACCCAGTGATCTCGACCCGGGGCAGCCAATCGGAGTGAGTAACGGCTTCTCATTAATTTAGACACCACTGCCATGATCACCGATGCATCATAGGGGTTAAGCAGCAGGGAACGGAGTGAGCTCTGTTCCCTGCTGTTTCTGGCAGATGTCCAATGCATTTAGCATAGCACCTTACCGGCACCATAATGTACATAGACGTCATGTGTCAGTAATGGATACGGGTTTCTCAAGACTTTTATAAACCTCCCTACCATCTCCCACTGTCCTTAAAGGGGCTGTCTCACTACATTGATTCATCTTACTTCAGTCCTGTTTTCTTGGTTTTGCTTTGAATTCAGGGGTGTGTTTATTGGCTTCCACTAGGCTGCAGTAGAAGCCAGGTCTGTAGCTAAAGCAATCAGGCAGCAGCCTTCGGTTTTAA
>JAODAL010072751.1:0-14992 GCA_025379985.1 Phyllomedusa bahiana
CATTTTTAAATTTTACTCTTGTCCACCCAATCAATTAAGAATCAATTCCAGGTGTTTGATTAGGATTTTAAATATTAGACATAAACCTTTGAAGAATCTAAAATAAAGGTTAAATGCGGAATATCAACTCGGGGGCCCTGGGATACGCAGTGAAATGTTCAGATTTAACCCTAAACACATTTTTTTTATTTTTGGTTTCATGTATTTTGTCACCAACGTTCTCCTCTAAATTGTTAGCCCCCTCAGTAAAGATAAATCATGAGTTTTTCAGCTTTTTGTCAAGCTAACAAATCCCATCTATTACATTTTTTTAACAAGGAAATACCTTGCAATGTTTTATATACTTGTATGTTTTATATTGTTTGTATTGTTTCTAGTAAAACCGAGATTTACTCTAACCTCCAGAACACAAAATCTTTCCAGGTATTTTTGAAGTTTTCTACGCAGTATCCCACCCCTTTGGGTGGGCCTAAGGGCGATGTGGACCTTAAAGGGTTTTGCCACGAAGTAAAATTGACATGGGAAGCTTGCAGATTAAATAAAAAAACATTTTTCACCATTCATTATTATTAAAATTCTGCACCGTTTTTGTTTTAGCTGCCCTTTTAATGAGCCATTGGTTTACAGCTTGTCTCCAGGGGATACAACCAGGCTGAGAGCTCCTCAGCCCCCCTGGCACACAGGGTCCCCATAATAACCTCTCCCTCAGGCAGCTTCGAGTGTTCAAACCCCAAGGGTTTTTTGTCATTCTACTCCCGTCCTCTGTCTCCTTATTAAAAGTAGTGAAACAGTGCAAATAAATTAAAAAAGGGAATCTCAATGACTATGTGTATTGATAAAGAAAAAAAAAAATCCATGGGTTTTGGTTCCTGCAGGGAATTTGAACCTAGGACCCTTGTGTCAGGCGGTAAAAAGCATTACCACTAGGCTACAGTATACTACTTGTACCCCTGTAAATAAACAGACCTTTCTTTGATTAGAGAGAGGATGATGTCATCCTGCTTGTTTACATGATATGTAATTCAAACAATGCCCCCCTTCTTAGCACACAGAGCTGAAGACTGGAATGCAGGAGGGATGAAATGAGATCGTGGCAAAACCCTTTAAGATTTTAAAAATCCCGATTTTTTGGGGGTCTGTCATCTTTTTTCCCTGCCCCCCAAACACTTTTTTGACCCACCTTGCGTTTTTTCCCCTGTACCCTTTTCCTTTTTTTGGCCATGGGCCTAATGGGCCCCCCAATTTCCCCCCCCAACCCCTGGTCCCCCCTGACTAAAATAGGGGGGGGCGCAGCCAAACCAAATGTTATTTTTAAACTTTTCTAAAATTCCCCGCTGGTTTTTGGGCCCTTTCCCCAACCCAAACCCCCCCTTTAAACCGGGTCTTTTTTTAAGCAGTTTTCCCCCCACACCTCTTTGGGGCCCGGGTCCTTGCTTTTTTCAGTCCCCCCGGGGTGTGCTTGGTCCCCCCGGGCCCCCCGTCTGTCCCCCCCCCCGTTTTTTTCCTTTTTTTTGTTTCCCGTCCCGGGGTTTTTCCCCGTCCCCCATTAAAGTTTCCCGTGTGTTTTTTTTCCCTTTGGGTCTTGGGCGTCTGTTTTGGGGTTTCCCGGGCCCGTTTTTTTCTTGGTATAGCCTTAGTCCCATGTTTTTGACCCCTTTTTCCCCCCTTCTATGTCTGTCCCCTTCCCCGTTTTTTGTCCCCCCCGTTTTTTGTGGGGTTTTCCCGTACCTTTTTTTTGTCTGGTGGGGCTTAGTTGTGTTTTTTTTTTTTTGCACCATGCCCCCCAAAATTTTTGGTTTTTTTTTCTTTTTTTCCTTTTGCCCCCGTGTCCCTTTTATTGTTTTTCCCCCCGTACCTGGCCCCTCCCCCCCCTGGCCCCCCTTTTTTCTTTTCCCTTTTTGGTCCCCCCTGTCAGTGTTAAAAAGGGTTTTTAATCTTCCCGGCACTTTTTAACTGCCGGGGATTTTCTCGGGTAGGGGGAACCTTTGGGGGCCAAAAAGGTTTTAACTTAAAGCTCCCCGGGGCCCCATTTCAAAAATGAAAAAAGGGGCCCCAGCTTTTCCAATACCCGCCTTTTCAAAGTTTTGGTTTTTCCCTTAAGTGGCAGAAAGGGGTTTTTGGGGGACCCCAGGCCCCGCAGGGCCCGGGACGGAAAGCCCCCCCCCCAACCCCGGCCCCTTTTGCGGGGCCCCCCGTTTGGGGCCCCCTCCCCGGGGCAAAACTATCCTTACCCTCAAAAGGCTCTGTGAAGAACCCCCCAATTTGGGTTTTTCTTAGTTCCCCCACCCCCCCCCCGGTGGGAAAACCCCCAAAAAAGTGGGGATAGTGGGGTTTTTTCTATCCCCCTGTGAAAAAAATGAACATATATGAAAAAAAAAATTCAGTTTTTTTTATCGAAATTTTAAAACCCCTACTTCCCATACATCGTGTTAAAAAATTTTCCCCCCTAATTGGGGAAAATTAGGTTCCACCCGCGGATTTGGGTATTTCCCTTAAAAATTTTTCCACCCCCAGACCCCCTCCCCCACTATTTTTAAAATTTTGTAAACTTTTTTCCTCCCCCCCCCCGGTTTTTTTTTTAACAAAAAAAGTTTTTTGGGGAGCCAAAAGTTTTGTATTTTTTTAAAAAACTTTAAATTTATTTAAAAAAAAAGAAAAAAATAGTCCCCAAATTTTTTTTTGACCAAATTTAAAAAAAAAAAAAATGCCGGGGAAAATTTGGGGATTTTTACCCTTCGGAGAGGGAAAATATTTTGAAAAATTTTTACCTAACCCAAATGCCCCATTAGGAACCCCTTCCCAAAACCCCCTTTAAGGGGCCATGAAACACAATTTGGGGTTCTCTGCTCTGTGTTGTTTTTAAACCCCTTTTTTTCATCCCCCTACCCCCTTCCCCGTCCTTTTAAAAATACATAAAAAAAGCGTATCGGGTTCCTTTTTTTGAAAATAAAAAAAATTTAATTAATTACATTTCCCAAATTAAAATAAAAAACAAGGGCAAAAATTTTGGGAAAAAACTGAAAAATTATCTTATAGATAGCAAAAAGGGGATGTGAGGGCCCAAAGAAAATAATGAAATTTGGGGAACCCTTTTTTGATGAAACGGCTTTTTTCTTGAAAAAGCATTTACCTTTTTTAAAAAAAATTTTTAGCAAAAACCTTTTTTTTCCAAAAAACCATAAGGGGGAAAAAATGAAATTCCCGCGGGTTTAAAATTTTTAAACTTTTTGAGATTTTTCAGCCCCCTTAAAAACCCGGTTATTTCCCAGTCCTGACACTGGAAACATCTTCCCCCCCCCCAAAAAAGGAAGCTCAAAACCAAGTCTGCGGCCCTTCCTTTTAAACCCCAGTTTTTTTTCCCCCCTTCCGGGAAATAGGAAAAAAAATTTCCTTTTTCCCCCTTTAGGAAGGGCCCCCGAATTTTTTCCCCCTTCCCAAAAAATTTTAAAAACCATTTTTTTTTTAAAAATTTCCCCAAGGCAAATCTGTTCCCCTCTATGTGTTTAAAACTGCTCGTTACACATTAAGAAAAAAACCCCCTTGGAAACGATTTTATCCCGAAGCCCAATCATTTTTTTTCCCTACAAAAGGGCTTTCACATTTTTTTGGTTCCCCTTTTAGTCCCCTTTAGTCCCCCCCCCTTAAAAAACCCCCAAATGAACCCCGGGAAGGGTAAAAAAAGAACCCCCGGAAAGTTTTTTCCGGGGGAAACCCCTTTTTTCCCCAAAAGAAATTTTTCCCTGGGTGAAGGATTTTTTCCTTTGGAAATTTAAAAAAAAAATTTTAACCCAAATTTTTTTCGACAAAAAAAGGAAAAAAAATTTTTTTTTTTTAAAACCCTTTTTTTTTTAGAAAAAAGAAATCTAAACGTTTGTTTGGGTAAGAAATCCCTTTTTTTTTTTTAAAAAACCCTTTTTTTGGGTAAAAAACCCCCTTTTTTATGATTTAAAATTTTATGTTTCAGGGAACCCCCAACCCCGGAAACCTGGGCGTAGATGTGTGTGGTTTTAAAAACTGGAAAGCTTTGGAAAAAAGGTTTCCCCTAAAATTTGGGACTTGTTTTGGAAAATGGGGCCCCCCCTTTGGTAAAGGGGCTTTTTTGTTGTCCAAAATAGCAACCAAATTGGGGGGCCATAGCAACCAAAACAGTGCACCCCTCTTTATTATTTTTAGATCACTATTTGAAATTTTAAAGGGGCCCCTCCCCGGGTTGGGTTTGGGTATGGGGAACAAAAGGGAAAATTTTTTACCAAAAAACCCCGTTTTTTTAAAACATTGGGCCCCCAAAAGTTTCCCCCAAGGGGAATTTTTTCCCGGACCTAAAACCTATTTTTTTTTTTTTTTTTTCTGACTACAAAGAAAATTTTTTTTTCAAAAATTCAGGGAAAAGGTAATTGGGAAAAACTTTTTTTTTTTAAAAATATTGTTTTTTGATTTTTTTTTTTTCTTTTTATTTTGAGATTTAAAAGGCCCCTTTTTTTGTGCTTTTTTGAGTGCAACCCCAGGTTTTTTTAATTTTTTACTTTTGCCAAAAATACCCCTAAATCCCGTTAAAACTATTAGAGCAGAAAGCATGGAGTTGGGCCCTTCCCCAAAGGAAAGGAAAAAGCTCCCTCCCTTTATCCCTAAAAAGCTTTTTTTTAACTCCAAAAAGAAAAGCCTTTTTTTTTTTTGGGGAAACCCTTTTTTTCCCGGGCCTTTACATCCCCCTGGAACCTTGGTTTTTTTAAAGGGAAAAGTTAGCAAAATTTTTTGCACTTTTTGGGGGAAAAGTAAAAGCCCCCAGCTTTGGGGGCTGAAAAAGCTGCCCGCACATTTGAATTTGCTTTGAATTGAAAAAATCCCCCTGCCCATAGAAACCAAAACGTTAAGGAGAAAAGAGTGGGGTTTGAAAAAGCTTTTTGGGGAAACCAAACCTAGTGAGGAAAAAAACCCCCTTTTAAGGGGAACAGTTTTTTTAAATTTTAATTTTTTACTGTATACAGTACCCGGGTTTAATCCCATTCCCGCAAGGGAAATTTTCCAGGGCCCAAAAGCCTTCCCTATCCCCAAAAAACAAAAATTTTGGCCCATTTTTGGGGGTTTTTTTTTTTGGTTTTTATTCTAAAGTTATCCCCCCCTTTACCAAACCCTTGTCATAAAAATGATTTTAAGGGGCAAAAAGGGAAAGACAGCCCCGGGGGCCCATTTCCCCAAACCCTTTTAACCAACAGCCAAAACCCCCTAGACTTTTGGGGTTTTGGGGCCTTTTTGGGGAAACATGGGGTCAAAATGAAAAATTTTTTTTTTTTTTTTTTAAATTGGGTTTTATCCCAAAGATTTAATATCTTCTGCTTCAAAAAACTTCCCCATAATTTTTTAAAGATTTTTTCTGTCTTACCTTTATGGCAAAACAAAAAAAACCTGGCCACTTCCCTGAAACTTCCATATACTTAATACAGAGAGGGGACCAAAATTCCTTTCCAACCCTCCCTATTCAGTCTCCAACTGGATGGGCCCCATGTCTACCCACTTTGGACAATAATTCTACGATTAGAGGATCACTTTTCCAAAAAATCCCCCTTAACCCATCAGATATTTACAGCTTACCCTCCACTAAAGTCTGATGACTGGCCCCATCCGGACCAAAATTCTACCAAAAAAGGGGGGTATGCCATTACCAAAAGTTAGAACCCACCCATCAAAAATGTGTCCCCCATTCAGTCTTCACCTGGATGACCCCCCATGACCTGGTTAGCTAGGACTAACCCTCTCACTACTTAAAGCGAGCCTCCCCCATCAAGACATTCATGGCTTACATAGGACGCTCCCCTGAGCTGCCCATCTATTTTATGCCCTGTAAATGAAATATGAAATATGGAACAATATGAGGAGATAAAAATATACCAGTTTTATGGCTCCTAATCCACTGCTGGTGGCAGCACATCCGTCTCTATCAGGGAAGTAAAGTGCAGGACGCCATCTGCTCATTTATATCACTTTATTCTGAATCGACATAAGATAAAGGAAATTGCCTTTATAAATACTCAGGACGCTGCGTCCAAAGGGCGATTAAAGGGACGACATTAATTTATTGTCATTCTGCCAAAAATATTTTTTACCCTTTTCAATACCCAATATTCTGTGAGATACACAGGTAGATGGATAGATATCAGATGGTTCATCTGATATCTATCTATCTCTCATATCTATCTATGCATCTATTTATCTTTCTATCATCTCATATATATCTATCTATCTCTCATATCTATCTATCTCATTTACCTATCTATCTTATATCCATCCATCTATCTATCTATGCATCTATCTATCTTTCTATCATCTCATATATATCTGTCTCATATCTATCTATCTATCTATCTATCTATCTCATATCTATCTATCTATCTATCTATCTATCTATCTATCTATCTATCTCATATCTATCTGTCTGTCTATCTTTGTATCATCTCATATCTATCTATCTATCTATCTATCTCATATCTATCTATCTGTCTATCTTTCTGTCTATCTTTCTATCATCTCATATATATCTGTCTATCTATCTATCTATCTATCTCATATCTATCTATCTGTCTATCTGTCTGTCTATCTTTCTATCATCTCATATATATCTGTCTGTCTATCTATCTATCTATCTACCTGTTAATCTATTTCATATCTATCTATTGATCTATCCTTCCATCTATCTCATATCTATCTATCTTTCTTTTATCATATCTATCTTATAGCTATCTTAAACTATCATCTCATAATATTAAATATATATAAAAAAATAAAATATATATATAATAAAATATATAATATATATATCTGTCTGTCAATCAGTCTATCTATCTCATATCTATCTATCATTTGTTATCTATCTATCTATCTATCTTTCTATCATCTCATATATATCTATCTGTCTATCTCATATCTATCTGTCTATCTGTCTATAATCTAATATATATATATGTATCTATCTGTCTGTCTAAACTATCTGTCTATCATCTCATATATATCTGTCTCATATCTATCTATCTATCTATCTATCTCATATCTATCTATCTATCTATCTCATATCTATCTGTCGTCTATCTTTCTACATTCTCTATCTATTTTATCTCATATCTATCTATCTATCTATCTCATATCTATCTATCTGTCTGTCTGTCTATCTTTCTATCATCTCATATATATCTGTCTGTCTATCTATCTATCTATCTCATATCTATCTATCTATCTATCTCATACCTATCTATCTGCCTATCTGTCTGTCTATCTTTCTATCATCTCATATATATATATATATAAATATATAATATATATAAAATATATATATATATATATATATATATTATAAATTTTATATAAAATCTGTCTGTCTATCTAAAACCTATCTATCTATCATCTACCTGTTAATCTATTTCATATCTATCTATTGATCTATCCTTCCATCTATCTCATATCTATCTATCTTTCTTTTATCATATCTATCTATATAGCTATCTATCTATCATCTCATATATATCTATCTGTCTGTCAATCAGTCTATCTATCTCATATCTATCTATTTATCTATCTATCTATCTATCTATCATCTCATATCTATCTATGTATCTATCTGTCTGTCTATCTATCTGTCTATCATCTCATATATATCTGTCTCATATCTATCTATCTATCTCATATCTATCTATCTATCTATCTATCTATCTCATATCTATCTGTCTGTCTATCTTTCTATCATCTCATATCTATCTATCTCATATCTATCTATCTATCTATCTCATATCTATCTATCTGTCTATCTGTCTGTCTATCTTTCTATCATCTCATATATATGTCTATCTATCTATCTACCTGTTAATCTATTTCATATCTATGTATTGATCTATCCTTCCATCTATCTCATATCTATCTATCTATCTATCTATCTATCTATCTATCATCTCATATATATCTATCTGTCTGTCAATCAGTCTATCTATCTCATATCTATCTATCATTTGATATCTATCTATCTTTCTATCATCTCATATCTATCTATCTATCTATCTATCTATCTATCTCATATCTATCTATCTCATATCATCTTTCATCACCCTCATATATTCTATCTGTCATCCATATCTATCTATCTACTATCTATCATCTACTATATCTCATATTATCTATGTTTTCGTCTGTCTACAATCTTCTATCATCTCATATTTTTCTATCTATTTTTATATCTATCTATTCACCTTTTTAAAATCTATTTTCATACACATCAACCCATCCAACTATCTCTATCTATCTATCCATACTATTTTAAAACTATCTCTATATTATTATCCTCATACTACCCAAACTATTTTTTATCTGTCTACCTCATACTATCTATCATATATAAAAAAAGAAAAAGGGCAAAAGGCCACAATGGTAAGTAGTTAAAAAAGGGGTTTTTGAAAAAGGTGATGAGTAATTTAAAACCCTCACCTCTTGCAGTTGGCATGGGGTTCCAGGCACAACCCCTTATATTTTAATGGTACCCACATTTTTGGGGAACGACGCACCCGGCGTCCGGGGGTCCCACGTGTGGGGAAACAAACCGGGGGCATTAACAAAATAAAAGCCAAAAAAAAAGGGACCGCCGCCCGTATTTTTTTAAAAAACAGGGAATGCCAGAGAGTAGAAAATTTACTACAACTCTAATTTTTAAAAAAGAGACGTAAGTTCAACAAAAAAACAACCGAAAAACCCGAGGGTTTTTCCGTGGCAACTCCCGCTTCCTCAGGGTACATATTTTGGGACATGTGTAACAAAAATATAAAAGAGAATTATCTGAAAAAAAAAAACGGTACAAGATGTTTGACCATAACGTTTTAATGTTAAAAAAAAAACAGGTATTTTACGTGCATTCCGGTGGTTTAAAAACTATGTAATCCCCCAAAAAGACACTACGATGAGGGGAAGAGGATTTGCAAAAGGAATACAGGGTGTCAATGAATTAACACACCTTCTCTTGCAATCCAGTCCGGATCACTTTAAAACGTTGTTTTGAACAGTCTAGCTTTCAGAAAAAAAAAAGGGGGAAAAAAAAAAGGGCAAACAATTTAATAATGCTGGTACACACAAATTTTTCAGACTCGTTATGACTGAAATAAATTTCCCTTGACCTAAGGGGAATAATGTCTTACAAATACGAGCCCTTTTATTAATGCCACTGAGAGTGAAAAAATGGCAAAATAAGTTTAAAGATCATGGGGAAAATAAATGACTAATAAATAATTAGTATCTAAAAAAAAAGATTGCGTAACCCAAAAGTAAACCTGGGGGGGGACCGACCTTGGGGTTTTTTTGGAGAACCCAAAACAACACATAGGGGTAACTGAAAAAAAAGACAATAAATACTAAAAAAAATAAAAAAATGCCCCCATACCCTGTAAAAAAAAGAACCTGGGTATTCTTTAACACGGGAAATTGAAAAATTTGCAAAAAAATTAAAAGATAAAAAAAAAGAAATTTGGAAACTTAAAATATGTACAAAAAACTAAAATGTTGCACCAAAACAAATAAAATGGACGGATGTGGAAGAATGGGTAGAAACTCAAAAGTGTAGAAAAAACCTAAATGTAAAAATAAGCTGAACTACGGGGATTAGACTAATAAATAAAATGAGTAAAGAGGGGAAAAATTTAGACACACTGAAAATAACCACACACACTGATATGACAAAACTAATAAATAATTGCACGAAAATATACAAGAAAATCCAATAAAACATTGTTTTTAACGATATCCTTTACAAAAACTGACCCCAAGTAAAACTGAAAATGAGCATAACAATAAGAAAAAATAATAATAATAAAGTAGCTATAAAAAAAAAACGCCAAAGGGAAAAAAGTTTATCGAATGAGTTCCCTATACATTTAAACCGGGGATTAGGGTTTTTTTAAAAATACATCCAGTACAACTCCCCGTCTTTCGAGTTCCCTGGAAAATTTTCCATTAGAGACATTGAAAAAAAATCATGTCTATGGGAAAAATGGAAAACAAGATTTTTTTACGTTTGTGTGTTTTTCTTTTAAAATGTGGGGGGCACGCTCTGTTTTTTTTATACCCCCTTTTTCGGATACTGAAAGCGGTGTCCGTTCATCTAACACGAAAATAACAGATGTACGACCAACAACTGTAAATTGCAGGTACAGCGAATAACAAAAATAAAAAGTTGGTTTTTACAATTTAAAGGAAACTTGATGGTAAATCCCCTTTGGGGTGATACCCAGTGAAGGTGGATGTTTTTTGTGCAGTAAAAACAAAAGGGAAACCTTTTAGAGTTACATGGAGTGCTCCCTTTAAAAACCGAAAAGGGGACCCCTTTAAAACCAGTTCGGACTGGGGGTCTGGGGCCCACAGGGGAATTGACTTTGGGGGCCCACCCACTTACAAAAAAATATTTACCGGGGCCTACGGACATAAATGGCCCCATTTTTACCACATAATACATGTGCAAAAACAAACTTGTATTGTGGTATACAATAGCAAGTGAGTCACAATCTTCTATCTCAAAAACAATTCAGTCTAACATATCATAGACAAAGGGCTAAGTACTCCATCCAATCCCCGTCCACCAACATACATTATACCCCTCCACCCACATACAATATCCCCTCCACCCGCATACAATATCCCCTCCACCCCCCAAACAAATCCCCCCCCCAACCGCATACAAGACCCACCTCCACCCGCAAAATACCCCCCTCCACCCACATACCTACCCCCTCCACCCAATACAATATCCCCCCCCACCCACTACAAATCCCCCTCCACCCACTACAATACCCCCCCCCACCCACATACAATATCCCCCTCCACCCACATCAAATACCCCCTCCACCCACATACATTACCCCCTCCACCCACATACAAAAACGACCTCCACCCCACATACATTATCCCCCCCCCCCCACAAACAATATCCCTCTCCACCCACATACAAATCCCCCTCCACGTTTCCCTTGGGTCACACCCCTTCCAATTAGAAGAAAAAATAACCCCCAAATTAGGGACTCACCGGAGAAGTCTTATCGGAGCCCCTTCTCTTTTTTTCATGGTCTTCTTATTCCTTTTTTCCCTTTCTGCATCCTTTTTCCCACACCCCATGAGATTTGCCCGGCCACAGCTCATCCCTGCAAAAAATTACACACAAATATCTTAGAATCCCACTTTTCCAGATCTTTTTTTACCCATTTCCCCCCTCTGTACAAACTTCCCGGGTGGGGAGGGTACAACCCCATAAAAGGGCCATAATCCTAAGGGTTGGGGGGTTTTTTGGGAGGGCTAACCCCCTGGAGAAAAATGCAAAAAACTAGGCGCTGCCCCTCTAAATTAATTTCCAGGTAGGTAGACAAAACCCTAGGTAGGGAGGCCAAATGGGAAGGCCCCATCCTTAGGAGGGGGTTTCTCCCATTAGGTAAAACTGAAAATAGTTGGGTCCCCTTATATAGCTGCAAGCGTTAGGGACCCCCCTTTAGGTATATACGATTAGGGCTTCCCATAAGTAAATATACAGGCAGTTAAGGCCTCCTTTAGGGAGTAAAAACAGGAGTTTTTGGGGCCCCCTTTACTAGTGTGCAGGAATCAGGGCCCCCCCCTTTACTTTTGTGTAGGGAGTCAGGGCCCCTTTATATTTTGGTACCAGGGCCCCCTTTGTAGCCAGGGCCCCCCCCGTAGGTAGCGGGGCTCCCTTGTAGTCAAGGGGTTTTCCCTTTATAGCCGGGCCCCCCTTTAGGTAGTCAGGGCCCCCCCGGCCCCCCCCCGAAGGGAGCCCCGGGGCCCCCTTTAAAGGGACCAGGGCCCCCCCTGAAGGTAGCCAGGGACCCCCTGTAGGGGAGCCAGGGACCCCTGAGGGGATCAGGGCCCCCTTTACCAAGCCCCCCTTATCAGAGCCCCCCTTGTAGCCAGGGGCCCCCCTTATCAGAGCTCCCTTTTAGCCCGGGGGGCCCCCTTTTAGTCAAGCTCCCCCGTAGCCAAAGGGCCCCCCTTTTATCAAGCTCCCTTGTAGCCAGGGGCCCCCTGTAGCAGACTCCCTTGTACCAGGCCCCCCTTTTTAAAACCCGACCCCTTTTTAGCCAAGCCGCTTTTTGCCCGAGCCCCTCCCTGTAGTCAAGCCCCCCCCCTGTATCAGAGCCCCCCTGAATCCCAACCCCCCCTGTAGTCAGGCCCCCCCCCCTTTAGCCAGCCCCCCCTGTAGTCAGAGCCCCCCCCCTTGAGTCAACCCCCCCCCCGTTCAGAGCCCCCCCTGTAACCCCAAACCCCCCCCTTTTTACCAGAGCCCCCCTTTACCAGAGCCCCCCCCTTAGTCAAACCCCCCTTTAGTCAGAGCCCCCCTTTTAGACAGGGCCCGCCTTGTAGCCAGTGCCCCCCCCGTTTGCAGAGCCCACCTTGTAGCCAGACCCCCCTTGTAGCCAGGCCCCATTGTAGCCAAGCCCCCTTGACCAGAGCCCCTGTATCAAGCCCCCTGCACCCGAGCCCCCCTTGTAGCCAGTGCCCCCCCGTAGCCAGAGCCCCCCTTGTAGCCAGGACCCCCCGTATCAAGCCCCCTTGTAGTCAACCCCCCCTGTTCAAAACCCCCCCCCTGTACAAGCCCCCCCTTGTACCAGACCCCCCTGTATTTAGACCCCCCCTTGTATCAGGCCCCCCCTGTATCAAGCCCCCCTGAGCAAGAGCCCCCCCTTTGCCAGAGCCCCCTTGTAGCCAAGCCCCCACCTTTACCAGAGCCCCCCCTGTAGTCAGAGCCCCCCTTTTTAGCCAGACCCCCCCTTTAGCCAGGGCCCCCCTTGTACCAGAGCCCCCCGTAGCCAGAAACCCCCCCGTAGTCAAGCCCCCCTTGAAACCAGGCCCCCCTTTTAGCCCCGGGCCCCCCTTGTAGCCAGGGGGCCCCCCTTTGCCAAGCCCCCTTTAGCCAGAGCCCCCCCGACAGAGCCCCCCCTTATCAAGCCCCCCCCTTTCCAAGCCCCCTTTAAAACAGGAAACCCCCCTTTTTAGTTTAAGCCCCCCGTATCCCCAAACCCCCCCTGGAGCCAACCCCCCTTGTATTTCAAACCCCCCTTGTAGCCAAGCCCCCCCTGTTAGTCAAGCCCCCCCTTAGCCAGAGCCCCCCCCGGTATCAGGCCCCCCGGTATCAGAGCCCCCCTTTTAGTCAACCCCCCTTGTAGTAGTTTAAAAAAAAAAAAAAAACAACAAAAAATCACTTTTTCCTGGCTCCGGCTCCCCCCCCGCTCTGCGCTGCCCCGGGTCCTTCTTCCGCAAAAGCGGCGCGGGGAATGACGTCACCGCCGCCTACTCACCCAGTAGGGGGCCGGCCCCGGCAGGCTAAGGGCCCAATCGTTTTTCCCCTGCCGGGAAGCAGCGGACGCAGGGGGCTATTGCGCTGGGCCCCCCGCGACACCCACGCCAGCCCCCCGGGAGGGGGACAAGTCCCCCCCACCCCGGGCCGGTCCTGGGCGCTCGGACCGGTCCCCCCGGGGGGTCCGGGAACCCAACGCAACCGGCCCCCGGGAGCGACGGGACTCCTCCGGGGGCCCGCACGGCTTTGGGGGGGGGGCCCCCCGGGGGCCCCCCCCCCCCCCCCGGGCCCAGTCCGAGCCTGGGGAATCGATAGTTTTTTTTTTCGAATTTTTTTCTAGGGGCTAAGGGTAACCCTTTTTTTTTGGTGCCCTCCTGAAAAAAAAACCCGTCTGTCCGGGAACAAGGAAAACCCAGATGTTGGTCAATTTGGATAAGATCCCACAAAGTTTTTTAATAATTTTTTTCTAATTTCTCTGTGAGAGGAATTGACTGGTAATGACAAAAAAACTGGAAAAAATTATTCTCCCGTTATTCTTCAATTACACAAACAATTCCTCTCACGAGAAATTAGAAAAAAATTTTTAAAAAACATTGGCATCTTATCCCAAAAATATCCCCCTAGGCCCAATGTTCCCACAGACCGGTTTAATTTTTTTTTTAGGGGCCCCAATTTTTAAGGATCCTAGCCCCTACAAAATTCCCCAGAAAAAACATCGATATCAATGATACATAGGGGTTTTAAAGGTACACTCCATGTAAATCTAAAGTTTTTCCCAATTTTTACCTGCATCAAAAAACAACATCCACCTTCCCCCGAGTATCACCAAGGAAGAATTTTTTCCATCAAGTTTTCCTTTAAATTGTAAATCAACATTTTATTTATGTTATTTCACGTACCTGCAATTTTTTCAGAGTTTTTTTGGGGGCTAACCCCTGTGCATTGCGGTTAACTGAAAAAACCCGCTGCAGTATCCGAAAAGGGGGATAAAACAAGTTTAGCCCACATTTCCCAATGAAACCACAACGTAACATCTCTGATCTTTTTCCTTACTCCTAAACAAAGGATTCCTTTTAATGTCTCTAATAATTTTCCCCAACTCGAAAAAACTGATTTAAAATGGATGTACGTCTAAAAAAACCATACATCCCCAGGGGTTTAAATGAATATGGAACTCATTCGATAAACTTTTTTTTTCCTTTGGCATTTTTTTTTTGGGATACTAAATTTTTTTTATTATTATTTTTACTTATTGTTATCCCCATTTGCAGTTTTACCCCTTATGGGGCATTATTCTGTAATGGATACCCCTAACAAATCATGATTTTTTTATGGATTTTCTTTAGATATACAGTGCATATTTATTTTTTTAGTTTTCATATCAAATGGTGCTGGTTTTTATAGTGGGTTCATATTATTCCATCATATACTGTTTTTATTTAATAGTCTACATCCTCGTATTCAGCCATTCACATCACGTTTTTTTTTTACACTCTTTGATTTACTACCCATTTTTTCCCAACCAGTCCCATTCATTTGTTGGTGCAAAAATTCAGTTGTTGACAATTTTTTAAGTCTTTTCCCAAGTACTTCTTTTTTTTTTATTTTTTAAATTTTTTTTGCAAAATTAAATTTTACCAAAACCCCGAAAATTAACGAATACTCCATTTTTTTTTT
>JAODAL010072752.1:0-14991 GCA_025379985.1 Phyllomedusa bahiana
GCTTTCTGCCGTCCCTCCATCTCTGTCATTTGCCACTCGTTGGGCCTACTTCCCGTTTTTGCCACCTCCCGTATTTATTGGCCCTGTCTGACCTCATGCTGCTGCTGTTTGGTGCTTTCCGTTTACCTAGGGAACTGTTTTCATTGCGCCACTCTGTGGGCCCATTCCTGTTTTTTTTCCCCTCCAGAAAAGCATTGTGCCCCGTCTGACCTAAAGCGCGCCGCCGTTTAAACCCCCACTCTCTGTCCCTTTTGCCACTCTGTGGGGTTACTCCTGTTTTGCCCAAAACCTT
Organism: Phyllomedusa bahiana; assembly: GCA_025379985.1. Taxonomy (NCBI): domain Eukaryota; kingdom Metazoa; phylum Chordata; class Amphibia; order Anura; family Hylidae; genus Phyllomedusa; species Phyllomedusa bahiana. The sequence goes on from JAODAL010072752.1 coordinate 293, forward strand.
TTTCCAAAAAAGGGGGGAAAGTGATTGTGCCACTTTTTACCTCATCGCTGGGCCCCCGTCACCCTCCACCTCTCTGTAATTTTGCCACTTTTGGGGGCCTACTCCTGTTTTTTTCCCCATCCAGAATATTTTGCCACCTCTGACCTCAAGTTTCTGGACTGCTGCCGTCAAACCCCCACACTCGCACTGTTTTTGCCACCCGACCCTCACTTGTTTTTTCCAGCTGTCGCTGGGCCCGACTTTATCCGGCCCACATTTCCCCCTTCAGTTTTTTGGGGCAGTTTTGCCCTCTTTTAAATGCCCAAGGGAAATTTTTTAGTGAACGATTTCTAAGAGCGGGCCCGGCCCTTTATGGGGCGTGTCATACTAAAACACAACAAATTTTATGAAACCCAAAACCCAAATCCCTTTTTTCATATTTAAGCAGGGACAACGTTTAAAGCACCTCGCAAGGGCCTCTGTGCACCTTTGGAAAAAAGTTGGTTTTTTTAAAGTGATTCTCCCAAAAAATAATTTGGGAAAAAAAAATTTTTTTTTGTCGGGGAAAATTTGGCGAAGTGAAGAACCCCAATTTTTTTGGGGAAAAAATTTGCCCATCTCTAGTCAAAAACCTGGCTCCTGGCTTTTGGGGATCCGTGTCTCAGAGGGCTTGATGGAAACCTTTTATATGTTGCTTGTGAAACTGATATGTATATACAGCACTAACCCGAGCCTGTATATGCTTTTAGGGAAACTTTCAGCCCACAAACTTAAATATGCTTCAAAAAATTAATTTTTTAAAACACAAAAGGTGTCCCTAAAACAAAAAAAAAAGTTTTTACATATTACAATGTCCCCTTCATGTTTTAAAATACATTTTTATAACAAACCCATACAGGTAAAATGTAAAAATGTGGGGAATGTGGGGATGTGATTCTTCTGACTTAGGGAAGAAAGGGTATGGAAAGAAATTGTTACAAAAAAAAGATGATCAAATGAAACACCACACACATACATACACACACACGCCACACACACTAATTTTTTAAGTCAGGAAAAAGTTTAAAAAAACAATATTTGGGGAAAAGGGGCCATGATTTTTAATCACAGCTTTCAAAGTTCTTTGCCCTGCTTTCCATTTAGTCGTTTACCCCTGCTTTTTGGTTGGGACAAAAATTTAAAACAGTTCTTCTTTTTTTGGGCTTGTGACAAACCATTTCCTCTTGATTACATTTCCCGAGTTTTTCAATGGGGGTTTAAAGGTTTTGAAGAAATTTTTTTGGGCCTTTACAGGGTCTTGATGTGTTTCTCCTTTTATCCCACATTGATTGACCCCTTTCTGTGTGGCCCTGGTGAATTTTTATGCTGGAAAAAAAAAGTCCCCCAGAGGGGAGGAAATTACCTGAGCAAAAAAGCAAAATGGGTTTTTTTCCCGGAAAAAACCCTTTTATGTGGGCCTTTTATTCATGTGTCCCCCCCCCAAAGAAAAAACCTGCCCAATTTTCCCGCCTTCTGAAGCATCCCCAGATCTTCACACATCCCCCCCAAATTTTTACAGTGGGTGCCCAAGGGCTCTTTTCTTTTAAACCTTTTCCAGGTTTCCCTTAACCGTTAAAAAAACATGGGGTTGGGCCAAAAACTGAAAAATTTTGACTCATCAAGAAGAAAATTAAACCCTTTCTCCCTTCCTCTAGGGGCCCCAAACCTTAAAGGTCTTTGGGAAACTTCAGCTGGCTCCCTTTGCTTCTCTTGATAAAAGGGGTTTTTTTTCTAGCTTATATACTTTAACCCGCCTCTATGACCTTAAACTGTTTGTCCCTAACTTCACCCAGCTGCCATTTCCTTCCCTTTTTTAGGTCACTTGATGTCACCATGGTTGCTGGTGACTTTTAATGAGTGACGGGCACCCGTCATTGAATTCGCTTTCGCCCCCTTTCGGGCTGTACTTTTTGTCCCCAATTCTGTGCTTGACCCTTTTTGTAATGGACGCATCTTTGAAATTTTAAGAAAGAGGCAACAGATGCCATGTATCCCTCGCTACAAAGCCCGAATTTACCCTTATTTTCCCCACTCAAGACTTTTTTTTTCAACTCTTTTGGGATGGTAATGGGTTTTTTTTTTTCATTCAAATTTCCTTTTTTTATTTCTAGACTTGACTTGCCCTCCACTTGTTTCCCATCCAAGAGGATTGTGAAGAAAAACAGCAGAGTTTTTTTACTTCCTGCATTTAAAAAGAAAATTTTGGGTTATGATCACCTAAACAGAAAACCATAAAGAAAAGAGGGGTCTTTTTGGTTGGGAAATTTAAATGAACGGTTTGGAAGGCTGTCAGACATGTAGAATGCGATTTTAAGAAAATTGTATATCTGTGGTGTGTTTATTTTGGTGTGTGTTGTTGTGGTTTTGTGTGTGTTTGGTGGGTTGTGTGTGTGTTTTAAAAATGTCTTAAAAAATTATCAGTCTCTTATTATTCTGGTATTTGGCAAATATAAATAATTTTGGTATTCCTAATTGACCTAAAACAGGTGAGGTTTATTCTGATTTATGTCGGATACTGAGAAAATCATGAATATGTGTCTTTTTATGTGGTGCATGTAAACTTCTGGTTTCAACTAAAGTAACAGTAATAGAGTATATCTATGTGTAATTATGAAAAAAATTCCCCGATATAGTAGAAGTCAAAGCAATAGATGCACTACAGAATAAGTATATGCATTGTGAGTTTAATTAAGTAGAGAATATGATATGCACTTTTTCCGTGGAAATGAAAACAAAAGTCTTTTGGGATATTTTAAATGATAATGCAAGTGATTTATATGCACATGTATTCATGTTTTGAATTGCAGATTAAAAGAATTAAAGAATTAAATAAATTAATATTAAGCTTAGACATTAGTGGCTAGAATCATGAGAATAGAGAAATGTCACTATAATAGAGAAATATGCAAGATTATCTTATTAAGCACAAATATGCTAATAATCATTTCAAGTCAATAGAGAATGTGTTGTTTTGAATATGGGAAATTAAAATACAATTTTCAACTAAGAAAAATAGCTATGCTGTACTAACCCAACTGCATCATATTAATAACAAGACTGAACTCACCAGAAATTACTGTACTGTTATTTCCATTTTATGAATTTATATTTACAGAAAATTTTTCCCCTCAGAACTGTATATAGTATAATACTGTGATTTACAACAGCCTGGTTCCTGCCTATGAAACATAGACATTACTGTTGTGAAGGTTTTTGGTCGGTTAATAATCTGCAGGAAATCTACAAGAAATTGACTTTTAATAGTTTTTCTTTTATTAGAATACATTAGAGATCGGCTAAATCCCTAAAGTTGTATGAACCATAATATAAATCAATGACTTCTACGGTGGTGTGAAAATTTCCAGATACCCCATTGATTGAATACTTATGTTACTTGATGTTTTCTGATCTTTAAGGACTTCTCTAAACCTTATAATTCTCTTGTGGTTGCCCTTTAGGTGGATTGAACCCATACTGCCAGGTTCCCTCACAGGTTGCAGCAAGCTGTTGAACATTTTAGCAGCATGGCATCCTGTGATCTATCTACTGTACGTCTTTGGAATTTTCTAACCAAAAAGTTATTTTCCAAAGCATACATTTATTCAAACAATAACTTGCATCCTAGTGAATTTATGTAACTAACAAAATTATCTAGCACTAATCTCACCAGGAAGAAAATGTAAGTAGTTTTGCCATCTGGCTGTTTTCATGGTAGCTGCTCTTTTCTACCCTCCCCTGTACAGGCTGTGAGCAGTCCTACAACACTGTCTGCCATTTTAGGTATGCTATATCATATTCCTAACTGTTCCTGTTACAGGGACATAAGTAATAGAAGGATTTAAAAAAAAAAAAAATTACATTGCAGTTGTCATGAAAGAAAGCTTCTTTTAGGTAGCATGCAGAAATAGTTTTTACTTTTGGAGGATTCACATATTTTAACATAAAATTTGTTTCTGTTAAGAAAAAAAGAAAATAACTTAAATGCTGCCAAAACACACTGCTAGCTGCTGAGTGTTATCTTTGATGTAGATATACAGCTATGTGCTTTGAAGACCTGACTGAATGCACTCTAAAGGGTTGTTCACACGGCGTTTTTGGATCCGATTTTGTATTTTGTATCTGTAAGCCGAGTACCGAGGGCAGGTTTTCCGGAATACAGCGAAGTCACGGACAAAGAACACGACTCCAACACCAGCTCAACAACGGTTTGTTTTACTGAATTTTCTGGAACAAGATGGTGAACAGATCCCCCCAAACACAAATTTACAAATACGTATCCTGGGCCCCTGTGCTGGGACAGCGCGCCGCCAGAAGTGTACTCTCTGGATGCCTGGTACTTTACCTAACCCCTGGGGTTCGGAAAGGCCGATAACCCCTTACCTTCTAATACCGTAATCACCAACGGGAGCAATTGTGTGTGGTGGCAGTTGCAGGGGCTCGTGGTGCAGCACAGCAGCTTACACAGCTTTAATGGATTTATCCACTTCCCTCCCAAAAACAAATGTGACACACCTTTCCCTCACAGATGAACCGGTTCAAGTAGCTAACGGTGTGATATCAAACTCTCAAAGTCCTGAACAGGAGGATGTATTTGGGAAACCCTCCTTTGGCCTGTAACTGAGCCTAAACTAACAAAAACTAATATCAGGCCTTCTCACAGTTCTGAGCTTGTTGGCATGCACGCATCCACTGAGGTACCTTAAAGATGGCCGACAATTCCTGTTCTCAGGTGCAGATCCTTGTGGATGAAGTGGATGGTCCGGCTGCAGACAGTCCTCTCTATCCTGGCAGCTTTTTCCAGGAGTTCTCTCTCCCCTCCCCTCTCTGCGATGGCGTCGGTATGGACAGTCAGGCTCTCCCCTGTCTCTGGAACAACTGCGAATCGCTTCCTTTTTAGCTCAGTCTCTGTCTCAGTCTGTTCTCCTCTGAATCTCAGCAGCTTCTAAAATTGCTGCTTCATGTGGGAGTCTTATACCATGTCCCTCATTTGCATATATTGGAAACTGGACATAGCGACATCTTGTGGCCAAACAGTAGAATACAAATAAATATTTCACAACTGTTATGCATGGGTTTTTGCTTGGAAAACACAGGGAGGCTGTCCCACTATCCCACAGACCACCCCACTAGAAGCTGGCATCCTCGACAACCCTCCCCACACAAACTCGTCTTGCGCAGAGCGTTGGATCTGGGCATCCTACGTGGGGCTATGGGCTCAGGGGCTTCAGGCACATCCCTAGGAAGGAGTTGTTTGCTTCTCCTCTCTCTCCCTGGGTTGCAAGATTGTCACAGCTGGAACTTCTGTTGACACAGGCAAATGGGACAGCCCCCATTCTTCAACTAAGGGACTGCTGAATAGGGGTAGGTATTTCGGGCGTAGTTTCAGGCACTTCAAAATCACAGCGCTTCAACATATTTTGTGCAGATTTCGTGATGGGCCCCCTGTCCCAATCGGCTCTACCTTCGTAGATGGGATGGCAGGGTCTATCCTTCTCTTTGACCACATATGGACCGCCTCCCACCTCCCATCCAATTTCCCCAGATGGCCTCTTATCCCTGACCATGACCCGATCACCTGGGGCAAAACTGTCTCTCTGCACAGGCCGTGGGTTAGGATTCACCACTTGTTTCAGACGCTCTCCAACAACCTTGTGCACTATCCGCAGTCGGCGGCGGTGTTCCTGGGCCCAGGCCGTGGTACTGGTCAGTGGTGGTGCTGTTGGACTGGGCATGTGAAGATCCTCAATCTCTCGAACCGGTCTCCCGAACATCAGCATGTGTGGGTAGTAGCCCGTGGTACTGTGCACCCTATTGTTATAGGTCCACATCAGCTCAGGCAGGTACTCAAGCCACCTAGCCTTCTGGCTGTCCTCTAGAGTCCGCAGCATCTGGATAAGGGTGCGGTTAAACCGCTCACAAGCTCCATTCCCCTGCGGATGATACGGAGTAGTACGGGAACGCTCAATCCCATACAACTGGTACAGTTTGCTCATTATAGCCCCTTGGAAACACGCCCCTTCGTCGGAATGTATCCTCTATGGGCACCCAAACACCTGTATAAAGTGCTTGCAGACCGCCTCAGCAGCAGACTCTGCAGTCTGATCCCTAGTGGTACAGCCACGGCATACTTATTTAAAAGATCTTCATGACCAAACAGTACAAATGCCCAGAGGCAGAGTACCCAATCCGCACATAATCAATCATCAGAGCCTAGGGGAGAGAATGTCCGGATGGTCTGAACGGGAGCCCGCTGTTCAGTGCTCTTACTTAACCCACAGGTATGAACACTTGAGGCAAGTTTCAGACACCATGCTTAATGAGTCAGGCAGTACACCAGTCGTTGAAGCCACTTATGGGTTTTGTCACTCCAAAATGGGCGCCCCTCTCATGGCTTCCGAGCAGCCTCTGGTCCTAATGACATGGGGATAACAATCTGTTGCCGGTGCTGCAACTCTGATTGTAGGTAGATTGTCCAAACACAGGAGACCCTGGGAAACACTCAGCTTATCCCACTGCCTCAACAGCTTTTGCCCCTCCTAAAGTCAGCTGGCCTGCTCCTCTGGTCGGGGCCAGACCCGAGACCGGACCCACACCTTCACTTTCTGTAAATCTGGGCAACCATCCTGACCCTCTGCCAGTCAGCCACGGTCTTTCCCACACCAATTGGCATCCCAGACGCCACCCCACTTGAGTGTTTCCATTCCTGGGAAAGCAGGGGAACTGGCTAAAGTCCGGCATTTCAGTGTCCTCTAACTCCTCATCAATGCTGTGGGATGGTATCTGACTGGGGACCCGAAGAGGGGTCGGCATTCCCGTTTCCCTCCTGACCGGAACTTAAAGCGGAAAATTTATATTTTGAGAGTCGGGCCACCCATCTCTGCTCGAGGGCTCCAAGCTTAGCGCTCTCCAAATGCGCCAATGGGTTTTTGTCGGTCATGACAGTCACCTCTGCACCTGTCAGGTACTCTGCGAACCTTTCAGTCATGGCCCATACCAGGGCCAACAGTTCCAACTTAAAGGAGCTATAATTGTCAGGATTGCGCTCCGACTCCCACAAGGACCGACTGGCATAAGCAATTACTCTCTCATCGCCCCCCCTGGACCTGGGACAGCCCCAGCCCCCAACCCATGTAGACTAAACCCTCAGTATACAACAGAAAGGGGGTGTCGAACCGCGCAAAAAGGCCAGAATCGGAGCACTTGTCAGCGCCTCCTTTCACCACTTCAAATGCCTCTTGCTGCCCAGGTCCCCACTCAATAGGGCGATTCTTTTGGGCCCCCAGCCGTATCCCTAAGTAGCTTCATTTAAGGGGCCTTCAGATGAGCGAAATGGGGTATAAACCTTCGGTAATACCCGGCCAAGTCCCAGGAATGCCCGCACCTCTCGTAGTGCAACACGGCCGAGCCATTTTGGGCTGCCTCCACCTTACTGGGGGCAGGCTATACCCCTTCCCCAAATTTACCACATGCCCCAAGTACTCATTCGCTGCTGGAAGAGCTGGCATTTCTTTGGCTTGATCTTAAGCCCATGATCTCGTAGTCGTTCCGAACCTGCCGCAGTTTCTGAAGATGGGCATCAAAACGAATTCCCCGAACACCACTACATCGTCCAGGTTTGAGCAGCACTGACTCGAAATTAAGATCCCCCAGACAATGCCCATCAGCCGCTGGAACGTCCCTGGGGCGTTGGAAAGCCCAAACGGCATCCGATTGAACTCGTAGAGTCCCATAGGCAGAATGAAGGCTGTCTTTGCCCTATCCTTCTCAGCCACTGGTACCTGCCAGTAAACCGCTGGCCAGGTCGAGGGTCGAAAAGAACTTGCATGACCTAGAGCAGGACAGCGACTCTTCAATCCGCGGGGGGGGATAGGCGTCACGAATGGTCTGGGCATTTACTTCCTGTAGTCTACGCAGAACCTGAGAAATCCCATCTTTTTTTCGCACCAAAACCACAGGGCGGCCCAGGGACTTTGACTCTCTTTAATCACCCGTTTCTCCAGCATGCTGCCACCATGTCTTCTTGGTACATTTTGGGGGGATTTGTCTGTACCGTTTTCTGATGGGCAGGCTTGGCCTGTGGGGATTTCATGCTCGATGGTAGAAGCACCACCCGAAGTCTTCATCATGTCTCGAGAACGCTTTCCCGGAATTCCCAGAGGGTATCTTCCAGCAGCTGTTTTTTGCCCTGGAGTCAGGGTCCTGCGGGCAATGCCCATCTGAGCCTATAAAATCACACGGCCATTTTCCCTTCCGCCGTCGGGGTTTACCCTTCTGGACCCCCCACTGCATAGGGCCAGGCTGACCTCTTGTCGGCCATAGCGTGATGTCCTCTCACGGGAGATATCTTCTGCAGGAACATGGACTTCAGCTAGTAGGGTATTCGCAGGAATGGTCAAATCGCTGGTCCATGACGTGAGGGATCTCACGGGTACACATCCCCTCCCCCACAGTGACAAGGCCCGAGCTACCAGTGGTCGGTTCTGTGACTCTTCCTGTGAGACTGGTTCAACCAAGACTTCCAGCCCATTCAACTTTCCCTCTGGCTTCCCACCGGCAGCATCAATATTTTTTCATGTCGGAGCGGGATCTTGATCGGGGCTTTCGCTGACACCTTTACGTGCCCAATGGGTCAACCGGATGTGGGGCTCTTCTGCAGACTTGTATCAAGTTAGTAGTCCGGCCATTCATAAAACATATAACTTTATTCTATGAACTTTTTTATAAAAAAGGCATACATACATCCGTTCTCCTCGGCATTAATGCAATTTAAAAGCAACATTAGTGTAGGATACAATAGGTTTTAGTTGCGGCGGTCGCCGTTCAGCTACAATGTCCATAAGACCTTCCCCGGGCTTAATCCCCGCGGGGTTTCCTAGGAGGGACGCCAGGAGCTCGGGCTAGGCGCCCGTCATACAGCGACGTTTCGAGACGGGAATGTCTCTTTCTCAAGCATGCGCACAACGATGTGAGCATTCCTTTTAAAGGAATGCGACCTCAACAATAAAAACAACAGCAATAAAAACAACGAGCGCTGCATCTACTTACAAGAACACCTTAAGGCTAAAATTTCATTAATGCCTTTAGGTGCAAGGAATCCATAGAGTGTATCCAAAAGGCCTCTCTCTGCAATAGTTTTCTAACAATTTCTGTCGGCTCACAAGTAACCCTTTCCAGTATACACCATTTCAATTCGGATAAACTATGTCGCTCATTCACCCATGGGGGCTAGAGAGGTTTCCCCGTATCTATTGCCCTCATCTCTAATGGTACCCTTTTTTTTCATATATTGGCGGATAACCGATCTATTTTCATTAAGGCGAATTTTTACCTCCTAGTGGTTTGCCCTATGTACGTCTTCCCACATGGGCATTTAATCATGTAAAACCACATTAATGGTTTCACATGTATGGAACCCCACGGATTTTAACTGGGGACCTTTTGTAGGATGTGAAATAATGGTCCCCCTTTTATAAGAGGAACAATTTTGGCAGTGTAGGCACGCAAAGGTGCCAGACCGTGTGCATTTTATACCCCCATCTAATCTACTCTTTTTTGCAATGTCGGATCTAATTAATTGTTGGCCCAAGGTTTTTCCTTTCCTAAAAATCCATTTAGGGGTCTTTTTAAACAGATATCCAAATTTGGGATCGGATTGTAGTATTTTCCAATTTTTAAGAATAGATCTTTTAATTAAAGTTGAATGGGCATCATATGTAGATATATAAGCGAATCGCTTATCATCCTTCTTAATCTTAGTTTTTAACAGATCCATGCGAGGTATACCTGCAACTTCAAATCCCACCCTTATAACTTCAGCCCTATCATAGCCACGCTCAACAAATTTTTTAACAAGTTTTTCCATATTTGTTAAATATTGTTCATCGTTTGAACAAATTCGTCTGGCCCGTATAAATTGGGGATCTACAAATGCCTTTTAAAAAAGTTTGTGGGGCATGCTGGCTATTTTTGTGTAGCAAGTTGTTGCATTTTTGTAAAAAGAGTGGTGCTAAGTGTATTACTACTATTATCTTTTTCAATAATAATAGTAGTAATACACTTAGCAGGTGCACCACTTTGGTACACCCCCCCTTGTGCCTCTTCCAACAGCGAGAATATTTTCTCCAGGGTGTCCCTTTCAGACTCGGGTCGCACCATTACTGTCCGCCTAACGTTCCCCTCCAAGGCCCCCAGGGCTATCTCTGCCCCCAGTTCAGGAGCTAAGTTACATATTTTAACTGCGCTACGCACCCTTTCTGTCCAGTCCTGCAGTGCCCATGTTTTTCCCGTCAAATTTGGGGAGGGATTGCAATAGTGGCCCTAAAGGGACATAGCTCACTTGAGCGGGTACTGGAGGGGCACCCTGAGCTTGGCTCTGGGCCGGCGCCATTGACGCCGGGGAAGATCTCCCGCCGCAGCTGCGTCCATAACGATCGCTGTATCCGCCGACAAACGCCAAGTTGTAAACCCGAGTACCGAGGGCAGGTTTTCCAGAATACAGCGAAGTCACGGACAAAGAACACGACCCCAACACCAGCTCAACAAGGGTTTTTTGTTTTACTGAATTTTCTGGAACAAGATGGTGAACAGATCCCCCAAACACAAATTTACAAATACATTTCCCGGGCCCCTGTGCTACACAGCGCCCGCCAGAAAATGTACTCTCTGGATGCCTGGTAACTTTACCTAACCGTGGGGTTCGGGAAAAGGGCCCATAACCCCTTACCTTCTTAAAACCGTAATCACCAACGGGAGCAATTGTGTGTGGTGGCATTGCAGGGGCTCGTGGTGCTGCACATCAGCTTACACAGCTTTTATGGATTTATCCACTTCCCTCCCAAACACACATGGTGAAACCCAAAATTTTCCCTCACAGATGAACCGGTTCAAGTAGCTAACGGTGTGATATCAAACTCTCAAATCCTGAACAAAGGAGATGTATTTGGGAAACCCTCCTTTTGGCCTTAACTGAGCCTAAACTAACTAAACTAATATCAGGCCTTCTCACAGCTCTGAGCTCGTTGGCGTGCACGGGAACCGCTGAGGTACCTTAAAGATGCCAACAATTCCTGTTTCTCAGGTGCAGATCCTTGTGGAAAGAAGTGGATGGTCCGGCTGCAGACAGTTTCTCTTTCCTGGCAGCTTGTCCTTCTTGTCCAGGAGTTCCTCTCTCTCTCTCTGCGATGGCGTCTGTATGGACAGTCAGGCTCTCCCCTGTCTCTGGAACAACTGCGAATCATGCTTCCTTTTTAGCTCAGTCTCTGTCTCAGTCTGTTCTCCTCTGAATCTCAGCAGCTTCTAAAATGGCAGCTTCATGTTGCAGTCTGATACCATGTCCCTCATTTGCATATATTGGAAACTGGACATAGCGACATCTTGTGGCCAAACAGTAGAATACAAATAAATATTTCACAACTGTTATGCATGGGATTTTGCTTGGAAAACACAGGGAGGCTGTCCCACTATCCCACATATCCAACACATATCCAACACGCAGCTGCGTGTTTGGATGTGTGCTGGATGCAGCAGGATCGCACCCTTTTATTTTTTAAATGGGGCTCCTGTTGTGTCTTTTGACCAAGAATTGACATGTCAATTTTTGGGAATGGATAAGAAAAAATGGATCCCAAAGACGCAATGAGACACAAATCGGCAAACACTCGTGTGAACACCGATGCGTATTTCAAAGTAAAAGCAATGTAACTCACATTGCACATTATTTGATGCATGTTTGGGTTTGTTTCGGGTCTGACAGATGGATCCAAACACGTATCTAAAAACTTATGTTCACACAGACTCAACATGCCATGTGAACATACCCTAAGGGTTAAAGTATTTCTCAGTCGATATGTAAGATTAGAGACTTAGAAGCAAGCTCTATCCTGCTGATAAGATACATCAGAGAGTGAAGTTACCCGCCCAGCCATGGCTAGAGCAGAGAGAGGTCATCAATACCCTATTAGTAGAAAAAAAACTAAGTTGGAATCGCAATGTATTTGGTATTAATATTTATGTATCTATGCTTGTATATTTAAAGCTAATTAATGAGATAGGATTATTCCTTTACTATTCTTTTAAAAGGGTATTTCTATCTGTCTTTTTCTGTGCCAGAACAGGAAATTGATTGCTGGCTATGCATACTCATCTCTATTCACCTCTATGGTAGTTCCGAACAAAGCTGAACCAAAATGCTATGATATCTTATGGAACGGTCATAGAGGTGAAGAGAGAGAGCATCATATAGGTCCCCACAACTAAACAACTGTTCCCATTTTATTGGATATATTTTTAAATCTGCAAACAAGTTATTTGCATTTATTTACACCAGTCATTAAAATCCATGTTATGTTCAAACCTCATAATTTATTGATCCTTACTAAGAGGGGAAATAGTATTACAGTAAGACACTGTGGGTCATTGTAATAGCATTGCACTCAGGGCCATCTCTGCCGGCATGCATATCAGGCTGCCATTCACGGGTTTCACTTATAAAAAAAAAAACCTGCGCTACCGCGCTGGGAGAGCTCTACGTCCGGGTCACAGTGTCAGACCTGGGACTTCTGGTAGGCCCCAGGTCTGACACAGCAGGGTCTGCCACGGCCCCGTAGCGCTGATGGACCTCCACGGCCCCGTGATGCTCAGATGGGCAGCGGCGGGATGTAGTTACCTCATCGCGCCGCTGCCTCTCCCTGGCCGCACAGCTGTCGTAGACTGTGCGGCCAAGGAACTGCCAAGGGCGTCCCAGCACTGGCCGTGTGATGACATCATCACGCCACCAGTGATGGGCAGAAGTGGAACACGCTGGGAAAGACTTAAGGTGAGTATTATCTCTATACTGCCTGTGGGACCTACATCTATATACCTGCCAGCCTGTGGGACCTATATCTATCTACCTATATATACATACATATATACCCGCCTGACGGAGGGGGCATATATCTATATACCTGCCTAACTGACAGGACCTATACAGCTTCCTATCTGAGGGGACCTATACACTTACCTAACTGAGGGGACCTATACACCTGCCTAACTGAGGGGACCTATATACCTATAAGTACGGAGTTGCTGGAAAAGTGAGGATTCTAAGATATTTGTGACCAAATCTGCAGGGACGAGTTGTTGGTTGGGAGAAGTCAGCATGAAGGTGTGAACCAGATGGAGAAGAAAATGGAATGCGAACGACTCATCGGAGAAACGTCACAACTGTGAGTCACTAAATGTTGCCTGAAGTGTAATCTCTTATATGTGTACAAAGTGTAATGGTTTATATTCAGAAAATGGTTGTGGCGGTATCATTACAGTCACTATGTGGTGGTGATATGAGGTCTAGTGTTGTAATGTTATTCAGTCACTATGTGGTGGGTAATATGAGATCATGGTGTGGCGGCGTTATTCAGTCACTTTGAGGTGGTGCTATGTGGTGATATTATTCAGTCACTATGTGGTGGTGATATGTGGTCATGGTGTTGTGGTCTTGTTCAGTCAACTGTCTGCTGAGCCCCTGTGTACACTGCTATCTACCACTATATGGTCACTGTATAATGGAAATATGGCAGAGGGATGGGCTAAGCGGTCGTCACATCCCTCGTATTAATTATTCTGCGGCCCCGCTTCCCGACGTCATCTTCCTGCTTTGTGCAAATGTCGTCAGCACTTTGCGGTAACTAAGGTTATTTCAGTCACAATTTGGGCACTTAGTCTCCATAAGGTTCACCATCACTTCCCTATGCACACCTTTATGTCTTCATGGGAACATTTTACAAACAAACAGAGTATGTACTCTGATCTTGCAGTTATTTGTCACTCCCTCCCATCTGTCCACTAGCTATTGCTAAGATAAATTTGGATTTGATACTCGTTTTTAATATTCTATGAGAAAAAAAAGTTTAAGTTAAGTCTATGTATATTTATGTGCATGTAAAGAGGATAAGCACAATTCAGTTTCATGTTTTCATGTTTTACTTCTCAGAATACTCATGGTTCATCTGTGGACTCTTTATTTTTTTATAATGCCTCAAAATATATTTTCTTAGCCATACTATTCTAACTACTTGGGTTTAGAGACATACCTCATAGAATCAGGCTTGAGATATAAAATCACACTATTAAAATTTTCATTACTTTGTTCAACTGCGAAGAGATAGCTCTGCATGTCTTACTATATATTTCCATAATTCTTATAAGAGGGTTTGTAGCGAACAAAAATAGCTTTCTTAAATAAACTCATGAGCAAAGTAATTATGTGTTTTTCCTTGAGATGTAAAATACACTTCTACACATTTCCATTTTCAAGTTATGAAAGTAGCAGAAATGTTTCTAGTAAAGGTTAATTAAATTGTATCCAATGAAGGTAGATTGGTAAGAATAAAAACATTCAAAGCGTATTAACTAGAAACTGATTATCAATTTATTAGTTGAATCACATAAAAAAACAACATAGTCTAAATTTTCATAAAAACTGAATAGCTTGCAGCAAATAAAATTGATGAGAGTTTGAAAAGTTTGGTATCATCTACCAGTATAGTATTTTGAATCATTTATTTTTTTTAAATGTTCTTTGTAGAGATGGGCGAATTGATTCTAACGAAGTGGAATTCGTTTAGAATTTCAGGAAAACTTCGGTTCGGAACGAAGTCGGGAAATTTGGGGTACTTCGGTTGAACGAAGTGTGCTTTTTATTG
>JAODAL010072753.1:0-14990 GCA_025379985.1 Phyllomedusa bahiana
ATTCCATCCGTTTTTTAACAATTGGTTTTCTAGAATTAAAGTACTAAAAAACCTGAAAAAGTACAAAATACTGTTAAAAAATTCCTCTGAATGTACCAAGGGAGGTAAGGAAAACTTGACCAATGTAGGTTATTCAAGGAAAAGGAGTATGGAGCACAGACAGAGAACAAAGTACAAGACCATTCCTCCAGCACTTTGAGTAAAATGGAAAAAGAATGCCAAGATAATGGGCACCTGGGTGAAAACAGGAGCGTTAACCACCAGAAATTTTTCCAAGTGAAGCTCAAGCGCTACCCAGTATTGACTGTGTACTGAGGAAGGCTGGAGTTCTCAAACTTCCGCTTCCGCACTCTGCTTCAGCACGACAGTTTTCGTTGCTGCGTCATCAGGGCATTTTAAACCTGCTGTTAATAGATGACGGACGCCAGCCTCTCACCGCACCT
This sequence comes from Phyllomedusa bahiana, assembly GCA_025379985.1. Taxonomy (NCBI): domain Eukaryota; kingdom Metazoa; phylum Chordata; class Amphibia; order Anura; family Hylidae; genus Phyllomedusa; species Phyllomedusa bahiana. The sequence goes on from JAODAL010072753.1 coordinate 444, forward strand.
ACTGTAACTCCGGCCCTGGTCATGCTGTGGCACGGACAGGTATAGTCAATGTCCATTCAACAAAAATGGGGGTTTGAAAACTCCTTTTTCCAGCACTTTGTAATCTAGGGGTCAGCAGGTTTAATGGTCATACTGTGGCCCAGGACAGGGACAGTATATGTCCAGTTCAACTAAAATGGTGTTGAAAGACTCTCCTTTTTCTGGCACTTTTTAAACTGTGGGTCAGACAGGTTTAATGGTCATTCTGCGGTACAGGACAGATATAGTTATTTGTCCATTTCAACTAAAATGGGGGTTGAAAGACTCCTTTTTGCGGCACTTTATAAATGTGGGGGTCATGCAGGTTTGGGGTCATGCTGCGTTCCAGGACAGGGATATTCAATGTCCAGTTGAAGTAACATGATGGTTCAAATCATACTCCCTTCTGCCACTTTTTAATTTGTGGGTGATGCAGGTTTAAGGGTCAGGCTGTGGTACAAGACACGGATAGTGAATGGTCTGTGACTTTTTTTCTGTGACTTTTTATAACCTAAGTGTGTTTTCCTAAGATGTAGCACGTATCCATTTGACTGTTGTGGATGTTAATTTCAGCTTCTCCGCCTTGTTTGGGGGTAATAATGAAGGTGTTGTTGCTCTCCCCATAGACTTTAATGGTAATCGCTCATAATCGATGCTCACTATCGAAAACCTTATAAGAAAGCGGCCGACTATCGACTATCGCTCGATCTCGATAGCCAACGCAATCGCTCAACACTAATTACAATAATTACAGTAATCACTAAATTATTTTCTTTCTCATAGCTCATCATGAAATTCTGATACAGTCATACATCCTTTAATTGTATTTTGTCTGCCGATCCCTGAATGGTCATTTGCAATTTGAATAGTTGCACAGTTTATCTTGGAAAATTCATAAATCAAAACTAATAAAATGAAGTGGCTTATTCAACATCATATTATATACCTTAGCACATAGTATGTATGCTTTCCAATGTAGGAATTATTTTATAGATTATGTTTCAGGTTTAAGGAACAAATTTTTCTGTAAAAAATAAGCAGAATCTAGCTGATTTCCTTAAAACAAGCATATGATCAGTATATATTCTTTGTAGGGGCAGTCATATACTAAACAATATATGGACATTGTGGCTGGTTTATAGATAATGGGACCAAAAGTGAAGCATCCACCCCTTCCCCCATTTCATTTTCCAGCATATCTTATAATGTCAGCACATATGGGAATGCTTTACTTCCGTATAGTGCCAATATAATCCTATCATATACAATATGCATAATACCACCCTATAGGGACAAAATTATATGTCAGAATTCAAAATTATATAATGATTATACTCCCCTGACGAGATCACACAATACTACAATTTCATTTCCAAATAATACTACCATACGCTGTTAAATAATCTTAAATGGTTTACATTGTTTCTGGGGTTCTAATTTCGGGGCCCTTTCCCGAAAAAAGGGAACTTTAAAATTTTATCAGTTCTCTCTCTCTCTCTCTCTGTTTTGTACCTTTTGGCTCAATAGTAAATTTTCTCCTCACCACGTTGGCCCCTGCCCTTAAACGGATGGTTCGGCTCTTTTCTCTTTTTTGCCCCCCCTTTGTTTCCTGTCCCCTTCTCCGACTGTCTCATTGTGTCTTCTTCTTATATGAAAAATATCCAGGGTATTGTGTTTTGCCTGAAAAATTCAAAACTCATCAGTAATTGAAAAATCATAGATCATTCTTTTTCTGACCTAAAAGGGGGGACATCATCCTGAAATTTAAAAACGCATTTTTAACAAAAGCGAGCGGGTCCAAAAAGAGGCATCAACGCAAAGAGGATAAGGAGGGCCCCTTTTTTGGGTTAAACATGCCCCTGAATTTGAAAAAAAAAGGGGAATTATGAATTCCCCCGCTCAAGGCACCTTTCCACATTTTCCGGGCGAAATCCCCCCTGATTTAGACCCCCCCGGGGGCCCTCACCCCATTCCCATGAAATCCGCCGCCCCTGTCTTGTTGAGGCCGTGGGGGGACTCAGGCGCATTTTGGGGGACTCACCTAAATTCGCCGCCGGGGTATATCAACAGGGGGGAAAAGTTCACCGCGCCTCCCCATGTGTGGGGCGCATGGGGGACTTAGGGCAGTGGGGGACTGGCCGAAAAGTTTCGATTCGAACAGTCTGGAAAAAAAGCGAAAATCTTAAAAAGTCCGGCAGTAAACAAAAAAAACGCCCTTTATAGAGGCGTACAAAATTTTTTTGAAAAAGCTCAAACCTACAAAAAAATACAAAATAAAATCATTTCCAAAAATCAAACCCGCTACATCGGGAATTTGGGTATTTGGGAAAATTCCGGGAAAAACAGTAATTAAATTCTGTAAGCTATTTTCATTGGCGGCAGAACCCGCCAATCAGATAAGCAACGGGGTTATAACCTATGGGAAAATTGACCAATCAAAATCAAAAGGGGGACAGTTCAAATACAGTAAAAATGCAAAAAAGAGCTATTGTTGGTAGGGGGGGGGTTGGCAATCCGGGCCAAACAAATAGGGGGAAATGGCCCATTATAACCTATGGAAAGTTAAAAAACCAAAAAAAACAAAAGGGAGGGCAGTTCAAAATACAGTAAAAAAAAAAAAAAAAAGCAGAAAAAACTGATTGTTTAACTAGCGGGGGGTTGGCTATCCGGGCCAAAGACGCTAGCACTTGTCCCCCTTGTATCTATGGAGAGATCGGGCAATAAATTTTCCCTCCAGCACCGGCGGGTGTGTATATAAAAAAAAATCATTTTTTTTAAGGGGAAAAAAATTTTCCGAAAAAACTGAAACCTTTTATAAACATAAATCAATTAATCCCGAACAACGCATTTGTCGCCGGGAATGGGACTAATAAAGGGAAATTTGGGATATAGAAATTTTCCCGGAAATACGTACTTCAAATTTTTTAAGCCTTCTCATTGTCGGCAAACCCGCCAATCAGAATAGGAGCGTCAGGGAAACCCCTTATAACCTATGGGGGAATATTGACCAATCAAATTCAAAGCGGGACAGTTCAACATACAGTCATAATGCAGAAAAGAGCTGATTGATTGAGCTAGCGTGGGCTTGGCTATCACAGCCAATCAGATCGCGTGCTACTTTCTCATAGATTTCTATGTTAAAAGAAATGCAGAGCGAGCTCTGTTTGTGATTGGCTAAGTTAAAAGAGCCGCGGTTATTTGAGCAATGGAGAACGACGACGCTCTTATGGGTTTCGAATGCAATCTATAATAAAACTGTACATGGCCGAAATCAAATGATAAGACTACAGAAGTTGTCCCGATGTGTATATAAAATGAATAATATGGGGGGTAAAGAAAAAAAAAATATTAATTCAATAAAATCATGTTTATTTCTTTATTTTTGTTACACCCATGCTATTGATCCTTGGCTAACGAAAATAAAGAAATAAACATGATTTATTGAATTCATATTTTTTTTTCTTTACCACCATATTATTGATCATTTTATATACACATAAGTACAAGTTCTGTAGTCTTATCATTTGATTTCGGCCATATACAGTTTTATTTCAGATTGCATTAGAAAACCCATAGGAGCGTCGCTCGCTCTCCCATTGGTCCAAATACCGCGCCTCTTTTAAGTTAGCCAATCACAAACAGAGTTCGCTCTGCATTTCTTTTCCCCATAGAACTCTATGAGAAAGTAGCTCGCGCTCTGATTGGCTGGGATAGACTAGCGCCGAGATTTCATTACCCCGATCTCTTCATAGACTACAATGGGACAAGTAGCTCGCTGTCTGATTGGCCGAGATAGCCAAGCCCCTGCTAGTTCAACCAATCAGCTCTTTTCTGCCTTTTTACTGTATTTTGAACTGTCCCGCCTTTGATGTTGATTGGTTCTAACTTCTCCATAGGTTATAATGTGTCCCTGTCACTCCTATTCTTATTGGCCAGGATTGCCAAGCCCCCGCTAGCTCAACCAATCACTCTTTTTCTGCATTTTTACTGTATTTTGAACTGTCCCACCTTTGATTTTGATTGGTCAATAGTTCTCCATGGGTTTTTAAAAGGGTTCACTGTCGCTCCTATGCTGATTGGCTAGTTATGCCGACCAATGAGAAGAGCTTTACAGAATTTGAGTTACTGTATTTCCCCGGGCAATTTCCAAGACCTAATTCCTGATATTGCCCCTTCTAGATTTTTGGACAGTGATTTTATTTTTTTTATTTTTTTTATTTTTGAGGTTTGAGCTCTTCTTCTGAGAATGTTTTACGCCTTTATAAAGGCGATTTTTTGGGAATCATACTCCATGCCGCACGGCTGAGCGCCGAGATTTCTTTTGGGCGACCCTTCTATGTTTCCCTCTCATGTTTACTTCTCGCTTCACTTCGCCTCCGCCGGATCATTTAGACCAGAATCAACCAGGTCTGCCTGTCGGACCTGGCGAGCGCTGCAATGCGCCGCACTTTGCCGACTCGCGATCGTACATGCCTCAGAGTTTTCAAGCGCGCCGCGTCCTACACCGTGCCCACACCTCGCCCATTGCCCGCTCCTTCATGCGAGGCGCAGCTGAAAGTGGCGAACACTGCGCCTAACATCGCATCCCTGCGTCTGACAGCGGATTCAAACCTGTGAGGCGCAGGTTACGCCAGAAAACAGGCATAAATGCCGTTCATACATGTCGCCCAAACTCTTTTTGTTGGCAAACTGCTGAGCTGAGAAAACCCCTTTAAGAGCTAAATCTAAAGCCTCTCACCTAGCAAGAACTTTGAAAATGGGAGACTGTCCATATGGCTTAATCTATTGGCTAAGCTTTGAAACCATAGTCATATTTCAAGGTGCTTTAATAGATCTGGTGTGACTTTAAAGGGAACTTGTCACATAGGTTATGCCATCCTTGTAGAGGGCAGCACAAGCAAGTGACAGGCATGTCACATAGAAGAGAAAAAGGTGCTCACCCATATATGTTGAAATTCGAGGCATATTTGCCATGGAGGAAAGGTCTCTTGTGCTGCTGTGCCTGGAAAGCTGTCAGTCCACCAGCTGGACATATCAAAAATCCTTCACACCAAAAAATGTTAAAACCAGCACCAGCACCATAGAGTACAAATCTTCATTTATTTACACATCCATAATTAAAAACATCAGGTAATGTGTAGGTTTCAGAATACGCTTACGCGTTTTGCGTAGTATGTGCCCTTGCTTGCAGCATATCACCTCTAATACCTCAATGTATTTAAAAGCTATTTATAGTCCCTTCCCCTCTGAAGGCGGTTGCCTGAGTTAATTACAACAACATGCAACAAGCTGTATGTGCATCTCATGCTATTAACCCCTTGTATAAAAGACTATATATTGATGCAGAAAAAAAAAAACACACACATTTTCAGAATATATCTTTAATAGTGATGAGCGATTACGTTGACTATCGTCATCGGGTCGATAGTCGATATCGGCAATTATCAATAAGATATCCGATAGTCGATAATAGATTATCGCCGATGACCATTAAAGTCTATGGGAGAGGAACAACACCTTCATTCTTACACCCAAACAGGGCTGGAGAAGCTGGAATTAACATCCACAACAGTCAAATGGATACGTGCTACATCTTAGGCAACACACTTAGGTTATAAAGCCACAGAAAAAAACTCACAGACCATTCACTATCCCTGTCTTGCACCACAGCATGACCCTTAAACCTTCATGACCCACAAATTAAAAAGTGCCAGAAGGCAGTATGATTTGAACCATCATTTTACTTGAACTGGACATTGAATATCCCTGTCCTGGAACGCAGCATGAGCCCCAAACCATGACCCCAGATTAAAAAGTGCCGGAAAAAGGAGTCTTTCAACCCCCAATTTAGTTGAACTGGACATTAACTATAACTGTCATGTACAGCAGTATGACCATTAAACCTGTCTGACCCACAGATTAAAAAGTGCTGGGAAAAGGAGTCTTTCAACCACCCTATTAGTTGAACTGGACTTTATCTATATCTGTCCTGTACCACAGTATGACCATTAAACCTGTCTGACCCACAGATTAAAAAGTGCCGGAAATAGGAGTCTTTCAACCACCATTTTAGTTTCACTGGACATTGACTATACCGCCCGGGGCCACAGCAGAGCCCCAAAACCTGCATGACCCCCACTTTTAAAAAAGTCCCGGGAAAAAGGAGCTTTCAATCACCTTTTAGTTTCACTGGCAAAGACTATACCTTCCTGTCCAACAGACCCCTAAAAATTTTTTTGCCCCCAAAGATCACAAAGGGGCACATCATTTTGTACAGGACTGTCACTTAGTAAAATTTTTTGGAAAACACATTTGTTTACAGAATTTTTTTTTAGGAATTTTATTTAAATTTTTCATTTATTATCATTTGCTTTTTTTTAAAAGTGTGAAAACATAAAAATACACCCCCCCTGCATTTTTTAAAGTATTTTTTACAATGTAGATTTTTTAATTCGTCCCACCCCCCATAAGTAAAAAAATGTCCTAATCATCCCCAAAACACTCTTAGTTGAGAAGACATTTGCCCTCCTGGCAGGGGGGGAAAGGGAGGGTAGGCCCAAGGTAGGCGACCCCTAGGGCGCTACCCATATCCCTAAGGGCCCGTCAGGGCCCGACCCTCGCCGGGTCCGCCGCGCCTGGGCCGAAGCGCCAGGGGGCTCTTTGCCGCTTCTGCGGAGCAAGACGACCCCGCTCCCTGCCCCGCAGACAGTGCGGCCCGCTCCCCGGAGGATCGCTGATCCTCCGGGGACCCGCAGGGCCGACACAGGGGGGTCCCCGGGCCCCTAGCGCTGAGGGAGCCCGCCGCGCCCCGTCGCCTCAGCCCCCGGTCGAAATGAGGGGATTCTCGCGCGTGCCTCTCCTCGGCCCACAGCGCGTCAAGGGTGCCCCCGGGGAGCTCCCCGGAGGGGGCCCCGGGTGAAAGGACAGAAGAGGAGCGGGGGCCCGGGAATTGGTAAGTATGAATGTTGTTTTTTTTAAAAGTCCTGCCTGTGGCCCCCTATATCTGCCTGTGGCCCCCTATATTCTCCGTGGCCCCCAAAAACGCCTGCCTGGGCCCCCCTATTTTGTCCCGGGGCCCCCCTATATTCTGCCTGTGGCCCCCATACATCTCCCTGGGGCCCCCTTACCCCGCCTGGGGCCCCCCAAACCCTCCCTGCGGCCCCCTATATCCCGCCGGGCCCCTAATCCCTGCCTGGGGCCCCCCTTTATCCTGCCTGCGGCCCCATAATCCTGCCTGGGGCCCCCATAAGCCTGCCTTCCCCCTATATCCTCCCGGGCGGCCCCCATAACCTGCCTGCGGCCCCCCATAATGCCTCCTGGGGCCCCCCCATAATCCTGCCTGCCCCCCCTTAATCCCCTGCCTGCGGCCCCCAATAAGCCTTCCCGCCCCTATATGCCTCCCTGGGGCCCCCCTAATCCTGCTGCGGCCCCCATTCCTCCTGCCCCCCTAACCTCCCTGGGGCCCCCTATATCCCGCCTGCGGCCCCCTATATACCCCCTGGGCCCCCTATAATGCCTGCCTCCCCCCCCTAATCCTCCCGCGGCCCCCATAATGCTGCCTTGCCCCCTATCCCCCTCCCTGCGGCCCCCATAACCCCTGCCTGGGGCCCCCCCATAAGCCTCCAGCGGCCCCCATAATGCCTCCTGCCCCCTATAAAACCTGCCTGGGGCCCCCCTATAATGCCTGCCTGCCCCCCTATAAGCCTGCCTGCCCCCCCTTTCCTGCCTGCGCCCCATAATCCCTGCCTGGGGCCCCCTTTAAATCCCTGCCGGGGCCCCATAAGCCTGCCTGCGGCCACCTATAATGCCTCCCTGGGCCCCCTATTTTCCCCTGTGGCCCCCCATTTCTCCTGTGGCCCCCCTAATCCTCCCTGGGGCCCTCTTAAAACCCCCTGCGGCCCCCATAATGCCTCCCCTGGGGGCCCCCTATAATGCCGCCTGTCCCCCCCTATAATGCCTGCCTGCGGCCCCTTAAAAACCTGCCTGGGGCCCCCCTATAATCCCTCCTGCGCCCCCTATAACCCTGTGGTGCCCCTAAATGCCTGCCGGGTGCCCCCTATATGCCTGCCTGAGCCCCCTTTGCCTGTTTGTCCCCATACCCCTCCTGAGCCCCAAAACGGCTCCCTGTGGCCCCTAAAAGCCTGCCTGGGGCCCCCGTACCCGCCTGGGGCCCCCCGTACGGCTGCCTGGGGGCCCCTATTGCCTCTGTGGCCCTATATCCTCCTGTGGCCCCCATACCCTGCCCGGTGCCCCCATACCCCTGCCTGACCCCCCTACGTGCCTTGGCCCCCATACCCCCTGCCGAGGTCCCATACCCCCCTGAGGCCCCTACGCCTCCCGAGGCCCCCCATACCCTGCCTGAGCCCCCATACCCCTGCCTGAGGCCCCATACCCTCCCTTTGGGGCCCCCATACGCCGCCTGTGGCCCCCATAGGGGCCTGCCAGCCCCTGAAAACGGCTCCCTGTGGCCCCTAAGCCTCCTGTGGCCCCCATACCCCTGCGAGCCCCCATACCCTGCCGTGGCCCCCATACCCGCCTGTGGCCCCCATACCCTGCCTGTGGCCCCAAACCCTGCCTGACCCCCCATACGCCCCTGAGCCCCCATACCCTGGTAGCCCTATAACCCTCCTAAACCCCTAGCTATATATTTGCCGGGCCCCCCTTTAAAAACCTGCCTGATTCCCCATATTTATATCCCACCTGCAAAGGGGGGACAATATCATATACCTGCCTGACTGAGGGGCATATCTATATACCTGCTGACAAGGGGACTTAATACCTAAAATTAAGGATTATGGAAATGTGAGGAATCTAAGATATTTGTGCCCAAATCCTCAGGGACGAGTTTTGGCCGGGAGCAATCAGCATAAAGGGTTTGGAACCGGGATGGAAAGAAAAGGAAAGTGAAAGACGCTGATCAAAAAATCTCCGGGGAGTCCTAAATGTAATGCAGTGTAATCATTATATTTTTGCAAGTCTACATACAAATTTATCTACCACTATATGGCACTGTATGGGGGTAAATTGCGTAGACCTGTGTACACTGGGAGTCACAGTGGGGGTGCGTTCATCAGGGGGGCAGGGTTATTTGGCCCAAATTTTTAATGTTTAGGGTCTTGGTTTTTTAGGGGGGTTTTAGTAACAACATTGTCTGTAGATTTGTCCATGTATTGGAATTTGTGCTGTTTTTTAGGGGTATTACACTGTCATATGGGGGGAGCATTTTGAAAATGCAAATTTGTCGGGCTGATTTTCATTGTGCAGTGACTGCTGAGGAAGGGGGCGGGAGCTATGTGGGAACCAAAAATTAGTGACAGGACCTGGCGAGGGTGGGGGAATTAGTGTGTTGTGGGGGGGGGGTTTTTTTTTGAAGCAGGGGGGGGGGGGCGCCCTTGGCGTATCCCCTAGGGCACCAAAAAGCCTTGTCCCAGCCCCGCCCCCTGGCTTCGGAGTGTTTTAGTCCCAACAATTCCAAAAGGTTTCATTTTTCCTCCAAATCCTTTTTCAAGGGTAAGGCAACTCCCCTGGGGTCAAATGAGTGACCCCATATGACCCCAGCCCCCAAAAATTTTAAACTTCAAAATTTTGGGAATTTGGTCCCGCCCTGGGGCCCTTTTTTACATACTTAACCTCACAAAAAACCCCTTTTTTAAAAACTGATTTTTTTGAAAATTTGAAGCTCTCCTGATTGCCCCTAACGGTGAGAGCTAGTGCGCCGTCAGCCCCTTGTTAAACCGGAGGTCCAGCTCCCACCCCAACGTACAGGGGGTGCGGTGAGAGCCCGGGGCTATGCTGTCATCTATTAACAACGGGGGGCCCCAGCTCCCGGGGGCCCAACTCGGGGGTGCGGTGGGGCCCCAGGTACGTCTGTCTCTAAAAACACGAGTTCGCTGCCGGGGCCGGAGAAAAAGGGGGTGCGGTAGAGCCCGGCGGGCGCCTGTTCTTTACATGTAAAAATGCCCTTATGAACGCGAAACAAAAACAGTCCGTGCTGAAGCAGAGTGCGGAAGTTGAGTAACCTCCACCCTTTCCCTTAGTACAACATAAAGACCGGGGGTAGCGCTTGCCCCCCGTATGAGGGGGGCCCAAATTGAGCTTCACTAAAAATTTTTATTTTATTTTTTTTAAAATGGTTCTTGTATTTCTTTAGCCCAGGGGGGTCTAACTTTTTTTAATTTTGTACATCCAATAAATTCGCGATATCCAAATTTTGTTTGGCCCGACCCGGGGTACTTAATAATGTTCAATTGTTGTATGTGAATGGGGTTTTTTTACTGTGAAACTCTGCCATGTGTCGAGGAATGCTAAAACCATCCTTTTTATGATTAATGTAAACGTGGTTCCCCCATCCGCGGATAGTTTCGTCGTGGTTTTAAACCCCCTATGCGAATACATTGGCAAAGGGTAAGGTACACAAAAAATTTTCTGGCACAAGAAGATATCCTTTTATTTTGAATTTTTCTCCTGTAGAATGGAAGGAAGTAGTTACTTGTTTTTAAATGGAGCAACATTTAAAACATGGTGACGAAAGGAAAAGAACCTGGAGTTTTTTGTTCACATTTTTTTGATTTATAGGGACCTCCCTAGTTGTTCAATCTGGAGGGTGCCAAGAATTTTTTAAAAATTTTGGTCTTTCTATAAATGAATTTTGGGTTTTTCCCGGGATATTTCCTTTCATATGGGATCCCCCGAGTAGTAACTCCAATATTTGCAATTAACCCGTATTCTTTTATTGGGAACTATGTGTAGTAATGAAGCACCATACGAAACTGCTTTTTTGTTCTTTACCTTTTGGGACTAATGTTTTCTTGGGTCATAGTCGCAGCCTTTTTTATTGCACCTTTTAATAGATTAGAAGGGTAACCTTTTTGTAAGAATTTATCAGTCAATACTTCCGCCTGAGCAGTAAAAACTTCTTATTGTACCGGATTATCGTACCGGAGGGAGAACCCTGCTTCTAGAATAAAACTGCGAGATAGACTAAAGCCAACCATTTCCCTAAGGAGTATCGTACCCGAGGGAGAACCCTGCTTCTAGAATACATCTGCGCTTTTGTCTACAGCCTACCATTTCCCTACGGAGTCTCGCACCGAAGGGAGAACCCCCCTTCTATACTATACATCGGCGCTGTCGTCTACTCCATACCACTTCGCTACGGATTATCGTACCGGAGGGAGAACCCTGCTTCTAAACAATATTTTTTTATAATAGGACCTGTAGTATAGCTGCATGTCACAGCAAAATGCCCCCAAAAATTCAAAACATGACCCTTGAGACACTTTTGACAATTGTGAAGAACAAATGTCTGTTAGAAACAACATTTTTTAAAATAGGACCCGTAGTGTTGCTGCATTTCAAAGCAGCATGACCCCAAAAATGAAAAAAATGACTTCTCAGCCACTGTTAAAAATTGTGAGGGAGAAATGTCACTTAGAAGCCACATTTCTGTTCCAAAGGACCATAATTATAGCTGTATCTCACAGCAACATGACCCCAAAAAATTATAAATATGACTTCTCAGCCACTATTAAAAATTGTGATGGAGAAATGCCACTTAGAAGCCACATTTCTGTTCCAAAGGACCATAATTATAGCTGTATCTCACAGCAACATGACCTCAAAACCATTGACAATGCGAAAACTTCTAAAGATAAAGTGAGTAAATGGAATACGGTGTTGTCATGAAACCTTGCTGTCTTTTACAGTTTCCTCACAGCAAAACCAGCAAAATGAACTGTTGGGAAAAGAGAATAAAAATTGCAGTAAGAAATGATCATTTTAAAAAAAAGTTTCAAGAGGACCATTTCTGTTTGAAGAGGAATGTGAAGTAGACCGGCAACTAATCGGTGACCTCGGCAATTGGGGCCACAACATCATCAGAGATCCATGCCTGATTCATCTTGATGAAAGTCAAACGATCCACATTATCTGTGGAAAGCCGGGTGCGTTTGTCTGTAATGACTCCTCCAGCTGTGATGAAGGTCATCTCAGATATGACGCTGGCTGCTGGCAGGACAACACCTATATGGCGTGGCGAGCGAGCTCGGGCCATTCGGGCCATTTTGGATACCCAGAAGTCTATTGGGTCCGGGACACATCCAAAAACATCGGTGTTGAGACGCAGATAGTCATGCACCATGATCTTAAGCTGGTCTCTGTGTGTTGGATGTGTGCCCTGTATTGCATGCGTTGGTGAGGTGGTAAATAAAGATTGCCAGAGTTCTCCATTAGGCTTCTGCCACCCTTGCCTGCTGCTGCTGCGCGCTACAGCAACTTTGCACTCTACTGCTGTCACATCGCTGATGTTGTTCCACCGTGACATTTGAGGAATGTGAAGCAGACGCAACAGATTTTCTCCAGTTGATCAATCAGCAAGGTCTCCATTTCCTGCATTTTACTCTCATTTTGGGTGGGTGGAAGGAAAGTGCTGAGTTTTGTTTTGTACCGGGATCCAGGAGGTGGCCACCCAGTAACTGCTTTGTTCATTTTGATGGCTAAATGCGAGGATTCATGTTGGAGGAAATGGAGCATCCAAGCACTCATTGAGATGATGGAGCCTTGATTTTCCCAAGCCTCTGGGTCCGAGGGGCACTTGCAAACTGATCTTCCTCCATCTTCTCCACAAGCCCGCCGTTGCAATAATTCGCTGGGGCAACCTACTTTCCAAGACAGGGACGTCGGTAACGTCGTGTCTAGATCCTTCCTCCTCCTCCTCCGCGCTTCCCCGGCACAGCTTCACCAGCCCAGACTTGCCTGGAGATGATGCACCCTTGAGCTGATGCGCTGCCTTATACTAGCCCTGGACCCCGAAACCACCGCCAATGGAAGACGATAAAATATTGAGAAACTGTCGGGCCCTGTTGGATTGATGGATAAAGAGGCTCAGTGTTCCACATCTGTGTCCCGTCTCCTGCTCCGTCGCAGGCGGGACCTGATGGTTCAGAGTGGTCCAACGTTCGTTCCAGATACTAAGATCTCCACAATGGTCCCCATGCTTGACAAGGGCTTGTCGCAACTGACCATTTTGGTTGGGCTTTCTTAAAACGTTGGCAAGGAGTGGTGCAGAAGGCTCTTTCAACACCTCCTCCACTCTGCGGTGGCTCAACACCCGAGTCCGCACCGGCTGCTTGTTCAGGCCATGTGTCACTTCGTAATCTGGCGTAATGGCATTCGCTGCTCCACAATCGCTGGAGCATGTGGAGGTTGGAATTCCAGTGTGTTGCCCACTCAACAATGAGAAACGGTTGACGGTGGAGGCCGATCTGACGCTGCAAACGCAGCCAGGCGGGACGAAGCAGGGTGCGAACGGCGGAAGTGCGAACATCAGACCTCGAAGCCTTCTTCAGCAGGCAGTCCAGACCCGGGTAGCGCTTTAGAAATCTCTGGACAGACAAGGTTCATGACATGTGCCAGGCAAGGGATGTGCTCCAGCCTACCGATCTTAAGGGCGGCCAGCAGATTTCGCCCGTTATCGCACACCACCTTGCCTGGCACAAGGTTCTTGTCACCCAGCCAGCGCTCGGTCTCGTTGCGGAGAGCCGTCCACAGCTCCTGACCTGTGTGTGGACGGTCTCCAAGGCAGATTAATTTCAACACGGCCTGGTGTCTCTGGGCACGTGATGCCACCAGAGGACCTTGGGGAAAGAGCCCTGCACCATCCCTGCGGTTTTGAAGAGCGTGCGCCGAGCCTGAGAGCCACCGTCACCCCAGAGACATCCACCCAGCTCACCCAGTGAGCTGTCACAGAGATATAGCGCCTTGGCCGTGCTTACTAGTCCATGTTCGGTGGTGAGATGGACTTTCCGGAACACAGATGCAGACAACGCGCTTGAAATTTTAGATGACACGTGGCTGGCCAGGGCAGGGACGGCTTTTCTGGCAAGGAAATGCCTGCTCGGCATCTGGTATTGGGAGCAGGCGAGGGCCATGACGTGGCGGAACCCATCTGTGTCCACCAGACGGAAAGGCAACATTTCCAAGCCAAAAGCCTGGCAATGCCGACATTCAGGCTTTTGGCTTTGGGATGGTTTGGGTTAAAGTGTTTCTTCTGCTCCCAAACCTGGAAGACAGAAGGCTGGCTGCTAGACGCTAGATGCCGCAGGTCGTCAAACTGGCGGAAGGAGAAGGGGTAGGATGGGTCTCTGGTGGTGCTGGTGGTACTCGGGCGACGGTGGAGGCTGAAGTGGAGGCTGATCCCTGATCATGACTCTGAGAGACATGGGCAGCTGAGGAACGCTTGGTGGTGGCGGAGGAGGAGGAGGCGAGACAGAGGGTGTGACACTGGTTGGAGGCCCGGCGTCGGTCTGGCCTTTTTTGGCCAAGTGTTCCCTCCATTTCAACTCATGCATTCGCTGCATGTGACTAGACATGTTGGTGGTGGTTAACCACTTAAGGTTCTTGCCTCTACTCATGCGTTTACGGCAAAGGCGGCATATACATCGCTGGGTGAATCAGAGCTTGCTCAAAAAAGGCCCAGCTTAGAGGTCCTGGACCTTTTGAGGGGGGGTAAGGGGAGCGGTTTGCGCTGAC
>JAODAL010072754.1:0-14990 GCA_025379985.1 Phyllomedusa bahiana
GAAGGGGGTTTTGATAAAAGAATTTTCTATATTGAGGTGTAAATTTTGAATGCATATCAATAAAATTTGTAGTTTTATTATTTAGGGATATATTTTTTCTGTGAGCAAAGATAATGGAATGCCCTAAACGTGCCGAGCCATTAACGGATCTGATTCATGAGTTGTGGGGATGTCCTCAAGTGCAGTTATGTTGGTAGAGAATTAGGAATTTATTGCTGTCCATTTGGGGGGTCCACTGTGGTTCCTTCCTTTAGTGTTCTTGTTACACGGTCAAGTAGAAAGGGGGGAAATGCAGGATAGATCTCGGGTATTTGCCCCTGGGTACACGCCATGTTATTGGTAGCTAAATGATATCGAAATGGCTCAAAGTGGATTTACTATCCACTGAAATGGTCAAAACCAAAACCCAAGCTAATGTTTAGTGAAAATATACACCGAGGCAAAAATTACTAAAACCAAAATTTAAAAAAAAAAAATGGAAGCCATTTATAGACCAATTGTATACGCAAGAAGAAATCGGGTTTTGTAAAAAATTTTCCCAATTTACAAGGGTTTTCTACCGAATCACCAAAGGCACGTTGGGGAGACTGCAAATAACCCAATAGTAAAGAATTAAGGGCGACATGTCCCAATACACAAACGTCGTTTTTCGGTCTATTTTGCGGCAAAACCACTTTGACGCCCTTTTCTCGTGTAAATAACTGCCATACACCAAACTAAGCCAAAATACCCGCGAAGCTCCGCCCATTTTCCCCGAGTTAGAAAACTCGGATCCCAGCAAAAAGGGAGTGCAGGGGGGGTGTGTGGTGTGGGGAGGGGGGGTGTTGTTGGGGGGGGAGGGGGGTTTGGGGACTGATTTTCTGTGAGGGGAAAGGTGTGTGGCAGTATGAGTATGTGAGGGGGGTGAAAAGGTTTATTTTTTTATTGTTACCAGCAAAAGGGGACTGGGGTGGGTAAAGGGGGGACTGCCGGGTCAAGGGGCACTGCCTGGGTGGGGCATCTACTGGATAAAGGGGCCACCTCCTGCTTTTTTTTTTTTTTTTTAGGGGCACTGCCTGGCATGGGGGCATCAATCTGGATAAAGGTGGCATCTGCCTGGCTCCTAGGGGCACTGCCTGGCATGGGGGGACTATCTGGATAAAAAGGGGGGATCTCCCCCGGGTTTTAGGGGGACCCTGCATGGGGGGATCTTTGGAAAAGGGGGCATTGCCTGGCTCATAGGGGGGACTCCCCGCAGGGGCATCATCTGGGTAAAGGGGGCACTGCCTGGCTCTAGGGGCACTGCCCGGGGATGGGGGCATCTATCTGGATAAAGGGGTCATCTCCGGCTCAAAGGGGGCCCGCCCGGCATGGGGGCTCTATCTGGCTCATGAGGCACGCCTGGCATGGGGGGATCTATCTGGAAAGGGGCATCTGCCGGGTCATGGGGGGATCGCCGGCATGTGGACACTATCTGGATAAAAGGGATCTCCCGGGCAAGGGGACGCCTGGGGGTAAAGGGGGGGATCTGCCCCGCATGGGGGCATCTACGGGTAAAGGGGGGATCTGCCGGGTCATTTGGGGATCTGCCTGGATAAAGGGGGGATCTGCCGGCTCATGGGGGCATCTGCCTGGGATGGGGGGATCTATCGGATAAAGGGGGCATCTGCCTGGCCATAGGGCATCTGCCCTGGCATGGGGACTACCTGGGTAAAGGGGGCATCTCCTGCATGGGGGCCCCTACCGGATAAAGGGGGGCATCTGCCGGCTCATGGGGGGATCGCCTGGATAAAGGGGGGATCTGCCTGGCTCATGGGGGCATCGCCGGGTAAGGGGGCATCTGCCTGGGGTTTTATTGGGACATCTGCCTGAATAAAAGGGGCAACTGCCCGGCTCATAGGGTCATTGCGTTTAATGGGGGCCTGCATGGCTCATGGGGACATCTGCCGGTAAAAGGGGCATCTGCCTGTTTTTGGGGCATCTGCATGGCCCCATGGGGGCATCTACCTGGATAAAGGGGGATCTGCCTAGCTATGGGGGAACTACCGGCATAAGGGGGGCTCAAGGGGTATTGGGGGAAATACCCCGGGTATTGGGGGACTACCGGCTAATGGAGGCACTACCTGGCTGTAAGGGGCACTACCGGGTATTGGGGACAGCTACCTGGTTTAAAGGGGGCTTTAAACCTGGCTACAGGACTACTACCGGTTCAATTTTTCAAAATAGGCCACCGAATCCCACCTTTTGGGGGCAGATTTTGGGCGATCTCCCAGCCTCCGGGATGCTGAATAACCACCCAAACAGTCCGGGGGGGAAAGCTGGGTGACCCCAAAAACCCTAATTTAGCTTTCTTCCAGACCTTTACACAGGGGGAGTGGGGTGGTTTTTTTTGAAGGGGGCAGGGCTTACATGCAAGGGGGGTGTGGAATGCAAATTTTCGCCCGGGGCGTGCTAAGCACCCGCCTTCAGATCTCCTCTTTTTACTTTCAAAAGTTGGCATGTTGACTTCTACGTCCCCATTACAAAGGGAGACTTATGGGGCGTGGCGACTTTCAACACTAAAACACGCCCCATGATAACCAATGTCAACATCCCCACAGCTCAATAAAAATACGGGACGTTAGGGGAAATCTTCTAAACAGGGCACAAATAGAAAAACAAATTAAAAACTGTTCCGCACTTCCAAAAAAAAAAAAAAAAAATTGCTTTTTAATAAATCACCTTTTTCCGCTTACATCAATTTCAATTTAAAAGGGGTTGTCTCCTACAATGATGGGTTTTTAATTAAAAGACTTTAAAAAACAACAGCTTTGCAAAAAATTTTGTTCATTACAAATGTCCTACTGATTTTTGAGCTAGCCCTGTTCCAGGATAAATCAGCTTCTAAAATTTCTATAGCAGCCGACCTTTTTTACCCTTATCTTACGGCTGTAGGTCTGAATGACTCATCACCTTTGAAGACGGTCGGAGCAGAGAGCCCCTCCCCACAAAATCTTCTGTAGTGAGGAGGGGGGGGGGGAGGACCTGGCTTCCCGGGGGATTAACCCTTTGTGTGCCTGCTTCCTCCGCTCTCACACAGATTGAGCAGAGTTTGGGCGACAATAAGTGACAGCATGACCCTGTTTGTTACTATAATCATTATGTCTGTGGACCTGTAACTATAATAAACAAAACAGATTGTGAAAAATTTCCCAGGGCGGTGCTGTACTGGGGAAACACCCCTTAGTAACATTTTGGGCAGTTTCCCCTGCCTCGTTCTGAGAGGTTTTTTTTTTTTGTTGCGGGAGAATGTGGAGATATTTAACTAAGCAAGGGTATAGGAACACTTGAGCCCCTCTTTTTCTGCAAAAAACAATCATAGACCTCTCTGGGCAGGCACACACGGGGGGTTAACATTTGGGCAGCAATCCCCCTGCGTTTTCAAATTTAAGGGCCCGGATACTCCCGGTGTGGGGGGAGGGGGGAAGAGGCAGAGAAGCAAGAAACGCCCCTAAATTTTCAACTCCCATTCACAAAAAGGGGGCTAAAAGGGCTTTTAAATTTGGACAACTCCTTTAAGAACAACCAACAGCCCCCAAATCCCGTAAAAAAACCCCCGGGACTGCCTGAAGGGGTGAAAATTGCACATTGACAAATTCAAAATGTAATTTTGCTGGTGTCAAATAAAATGTTGTTTAAAAAAAGAAGGTACAAATTGTCCCGATACCCCCTGTAGATGAAAAAGTAAAAAGTTATGGAAGATGGGAAGGAAAAAGTTAACAAGGTGCAAACAAGGATCCCTGGGCCCGGAAAGGGGGGGTTTGATACATCACTTTTAAAAGAGCCCCAAGAATAGTAAAAAATTTTGGCACAGTCCAAATTGAAAACCCCATAACCGAAAACAACCCTTACAAAAAGGGGTGGGGGTATAAGAAGACAACCCAAAGGGTTTAAGTGGTAAAGGAAAAAACTAAAATTTCCCCCCATCATGCCCCCAGTCACAGGGACGGGATAGGCAGTGCTTCCACAGTGAGGGATGAGTGCAGCTCATACAGGAAGTGACACTTTGGGAAAGGGGGTTGCGGGTTCAGTAAACCCCAAAGGTTCCCCCTTTTTAAAAACAGTTTTTGTTTGGGGAAAAAAAAAAAGTGCTGGGTGAGTGCTGGGCACAGGGAGGAGGCGGCGGCGCTGATCTGCACTGGATATCAGGGCTGCAAAATACTTCATGAAAGGGAAACTGCCAAAAAACGGGCAGGACACGGCTGGTGAAACCAAAAAGTGCGGGGTGCGCCCCTGTAGCTAATCCCTGGCATGACGGATGTATCCCCCCACAGGTCTCCTGTATGGTCCGAGCATGAGGAGGCTATACCCCGTAAGTATGGAGAGATCCCACCACAGTCCCGACCCATCCACACCCAAACAAAACCCTCCAAAGTAAAAGACCCCCATCAAACAGCGCATCCCTCCCTGCATCAGACCCATCACACACCCCCATGGGATGACCCCCCCCATACACCCCCTTTCCCTCCCTTTCATCAAAAAACCCTCACACCCCCCATGTTATACCCCCAAACATACAGCGCATCCTCCCCCGCAAACAGACCCTCACACACCAGCAAACATCCATGTAAAGACCCCAACAAACAGCGCATCCCTCCCCGCAATCAGACCCATTTACCACCCCTATGTATGAACCCCCTATAAAACGCATCCCCCCCTGCAAACAACCCATTTACACACCCCCATGTAAAAACACCCATCATACAGCGCATCCCCCCCCTGCTTTGAAATTTTATCCCCACACCCCTATTATGACCCCCCCCCTCAAAAGGGGATCCCCCCCCCGCATCCCGAAAACCCAACACACAAACCCCCCCTGGATCCCCCCCTCATACACAAAATCCCTCCCTGCCCTCAGCCCCCTCACACAAACCCCCCTGAAAGAAACCCCTCCCTACAGGTATCCTCCTTTCATCAGACCCCCTCACAAACCCCCAAAGTTTTTACCCCCATCATACAGCGCATCCCTCCCTGCATCAGAACAATCACACACCCCCCTGTATGACCCCCAAACAAAAACAGCGCATCCCTCCCCGCAAACAACCCCATCACACACCCCATGTAAAGACACCCATCATACAGACATCCCCCCCTGCATAAAAATATACACCCCCCCCTGTAATGACACCCCTCATACAGCACATCCCCCTTAAAAATCAGGGTTATCACAAAACCCCCATGAAAGGGCCCCCATCAAACAGCAAAATCCCCCCTCATCCCGACCCAAAACACACAACCCCCCCAATTTTTAAAACCCCCCCTCATACAGCGCATCCCTCCCTGCATCAGATCTATCACACACCCCCATGTATGACCCCCATCATACAGCGAAACCCCCCCATCAGGGCCCATCACACAACCCCCCTTTAAAGACCCCCTCATACAGCGATCCCTCCCTGCATCAGACCATCACAAAACCCCCATGTACGACACCCATCATACAGCGTATCCCTCCCTGAAACAAAATCTATCACACACCCCCATGTAATTTACCCCCAAACATACAGCGCATCCCTCCCTGCATCAACCCATCACAAAACCCCCCCTGTATGCACCCATCAGAAGCAACATCCCTCCTTACATCAACCTACACCCCCCCCGGGGAGCCCATTTATACAGCACTCCCTCCCGCAAACAGACCCATCAAAAACACACCCATGTATGACCCCCCCTCATAAAAGCACATCCCTCCCCGCATCAGACCCACAAAAAAAAACCCCCATGTATGGAAAAAACCCATCCCTAAAAGCCAAACCCTCCCCGGGATCAACCCATCACACACCCCCATGATGACACCCAACATAACAGCAAAATCCTCCTTACCTCAGACCCAAACACCCCCCCAGGTAAAGCCCCATCATACAGCCATTTCCCCCCCCTGGGATCAGACCCATCAAACACCCCAAAGTAAGAAACCCCCCTCATACAGCGTATCCCTCCCTGCATCAGACTTTAAAAACCCCCCCAAAGTATGACCCCATCATACAGCACATCCCTCCCTGCATCAGACCCTTAAACACAAAACCCCCATGTATGACCCCCCCCATACGCACAAACCCTCCCGCATCGACCTATCACAACCCCCAATTTTGAACACCCATCAAAAAACCAGCGTAAACCCCCCTGCAAAAAAACCTAACACACAAACCCCCCTGTAAGAAAACCCATCATACCCGCACCCCCCTCCCCCGCATTTAGAAACCCCTCACACAAACCCCCCTTGGGAGACACCCCTATACAGCACATCCCTCCCTGCTCAGACCATCACACCCCCCATTAAGACACCCCCCCATACAGCACAAAACCCCCCCTTTAAAAACAACCTAAAACACCCCCCCAAAAATTACCCCATCATACAGCACATCCCTCCCTGCATCAGAAACCCCTCCCCCAACCCCAACCCCCCCCATGTAAAGACCCCCACAAAAAAGCGATCCCCCCCCGCATCAGACCTATCACAACCCCCCCATGTATGCCCCCCCTCATAAAAAGCACACCCTCCCTGCAAACAGACCTTCACACACCCCTATGTAAAAGACAAACCCCCATACACGCATCCTCCTACCCTCAGACCTTTTCTCACACCCCCAAAGAAAGACCCCCCTCAAACAGCGCATCCCCCCTTACATCCCGACCCAAACACACCCCCCCCCCATGTATGACCCCATTTAAACAGCCATCCCTCCCTGGGGATCAACCTATTTACCCCCCCCATGTAAAGAAAACCCATCATACAGCGAAACCCCCGCATCAACCTATCACACACCCCCCATGTAAAACCCCAAACATTCAGCACAATCCCCCTGCATCAGACCCCAAACACAACCCCCCTGTTTAAACCCCCATCATACACGCATTTCCCTCCCCTTTTAAACAAAACCTATCCCCACACCCCCATGTAAAACACCCAAACATACAGCACATCCTTCCCCTTTCCCTCAGATCCCTCACACAAAACCCTGTATGACCCCCCCTCCCTACAGCGCACCCCCCCTCATCAACCCCATCACACCCCCCCAAGTTGGGGCCCCCATCAAAACAGGGCCCAACCCCCCCCTGCATCAGATCTATCACACACCCCCATGTATGACCCCCCTCAAAACCCGCAAAATCCCCCTTTCAAACAGACCTATCACCCCCCCCCTGTTTTGAAACCCCCCCTCATACAGCCCCAATCCCCCCCCCGCATCAAAACAAACCCCCCCCAAAGTATGACAAACCCCCATAAAAACAAAAAACCCCCCCTTACATCAGACCTATCACCCCCCCCCTGTAAAGAAAAACCCAACATACGCCCATCCCCCCTGCAAACCCCAAACCCATCACAACCCCCCCATGTAAAGAAACCCCCTCATAAAAGCCATCCCTCCTTACATCAGAAACCATTCAACCCCCCAAAAACCCCCAAAGTATGACAAACCCCTCATACAGCGCAAAACCCCCTGCATCAGATCAACACCCCCCCTTGGGATGACACCCATCCCCTACGCGCAATTTCCCTCCTTACATCAGACCTATCACACACCCCCCATGTATGACCCCCCCCGCATTCAGCGCATCCTCCTTCAACGAAACCCACACACACCCCCCTGTATGACCAAACCCCTCATTCACGCATCCTCCTTACATCAACCCCCAAAACACACACCCCCATTATGACACCCTCATACAGCGCAATTTCCCCCTTTTAAAATTTAAACCTCACACACCCCCCGTAAGGGCCCCCTTTTACAAACGCTTCCCCCCTGCCCTCAGACCCATCAAAAACACCCCCCTGTATGGGCACCCATCATACAGCACATCCTCCCTGCATCCCGACCTATCACACACCCCCCTTTTTATTACCCCCATCAAAACAGCACCAAACCCCCCCCTGCAAACACCCCCCTCACACACCCCCTTTAAAAACCCCCCCCATTTCACGTATCCCCCCTGGGATTTAGACCTATCGCACAAAACCCCCCCCTTTTATGCCCCATCCCAAAAAGCACATCCCCCGCATCAGAACTATCACACACCCCCCCGTATACCCCCCTCAAAAACCCCGCATCCCTCCCCCGCATCAACCTGCCCCCCCACCCATGTATGACCCCATCATACAGCGCATCCCTCCCTGCATCAGAAACCCAAACACACAACCCCCCTGTATAAAAACCCACATAAAAGCGTATCCTCCTTACATCAGACCCCCCATCACCCCCCAACCCCCATTTATACCCCATCATACAGGGGCATCCCTCCCTTCAAACAGACCTAAACCCCACACCCCCATGTAAAGAAAACCCTCATACAGCGCATTCCCTCCCTGCAAACAGGGCCTAAACCCCACACCCCCATTTTATGACCCCATCATACGCGCATCCCCCCCTTTAAAAAAACTATAAAACACCCCCCCTGGGATGAAAACCCATCATAAAAGCGTATTCCCCCCTTACCCTCAAACCCATCACACACCCCCATGGGATGACCCCCCTCATACAGCGTAAACCCCCCTACATTTAGAACCCCCCTCACACACCCCCATGATGAAACCCCTGATACAGCGGGATCACTTCCCCGCAAAACAACCCATCACAACCCCCCTTAAAGACACCCATCAAAAAAGCAAAAATCCCTCCTTTCAAACAGAAAATATCACACACCCCCAATTTTATTACACCCATCATACAGCACATCCCTCCCTGCATCAGATCTATCACCCCCCCATGTATGACACCCCTCTAAAAAGTCAAAAATCCTTACATTTTAACCCCAACACACAAACCCCCCTGTATGACACCCAACAATCAGCGCATCCCCCCTTAAATCCCCAAACCCAAAACCCCAAAACCCCCCTGTATTTCACCCATCATACAGCGCAAACCCCCCTTTTCATCAACCCCACAAAACCCCCCATGTATGCCCCCCAAACAGCACATCCCGCCGCATCCCAAACCCCCCACACACCCCCAAGTATGGGCCCCAAACATAAGCAAAATCCCTTCCCCGCAAACAGAAACCCCTCCCCCCCACCCATGTAATGACACCCTCCTACAGCGCACCCTCCCTTAAAAATCAACCTATCACAAACCCCCCCCTGAAAGACACCCATCATACAGCCCATCCCTCCCTGCATCAGAACTATCACACCCCCCCATGTATGACCCCATCCCTACAGCGTAAAACCCCTTAAAATCAGACCTATCACAACCCCCCCTGTAAAGACCCCCAAACATACAGGGGCATCCCCCCCCCTGCAACAGAAACCCTCACAAAACCCCCAGAAAGACCCCCCCTCAAACGCTTTTCACTCCCCTTTAAAAACAGACTCATCACCAGTGCCGGGAATGGGAAAAAAAAATCAGCCCCGGCACAAAGCCCCCACCACCCACATACAATATCCGCCCTTAAAAAAAATTTCCTTTGTTTTTCGCACCTCGCCACTTTCAAATAAAAAATACACTAAAAGCTGCTTTCACAAAGGGAAAAATTTTTTGGGGCAATTTTTTTTTGTTATTTTTTGCCCGAAGGCAAAGCAATTAATGCTAAAAACATTTCGCACAAAAAAAACGCATCAAAAAACACCAAAACCGCTTTTGTTTGAGACCCCCTACACACAGCAAAAAAGGGAAAAAATGGTGGCAGAAAACCCCCCCAATCAAAAGATTTAGGGTTTCACTTTCTTTTCAATCCGGGACAAGCCCACACTGAAAACCCACATAACAAACCCGCCAAAAACCCCCAAAACCCCCCCAATCAACCACCAGTAGTCCCGGTCACCATCACATGGGAAAACAGCACTTTATTCAACCCAGAAGTAAAAAAGGGCCCCCTGACAGCAGAGACTCAAAAGGAACGTCATCTCTGTGGGGGGTTGTTTTTTTCTTCCCTTTTAAATTTTCCTTTTGGCCCAAACCTCCATGATGTCTTCCCCCGATTATTGTTCCCTTTCCCTTTCTTTCCCCCTTTCCGGTAAAAAGCATGCGTGTCCCCTCTTCCCAAATGGCACTACTTTTCCCCCCGTAAAATTTACAACAAATACAAACTTAGACTCCTCTCTTTTTCCCGCAAAATTTCCTATCAATTTTCCCCCCAAAAGCGTAAAGTTTTGAACCTAAAAAAAAGAAATTAAAAAAAAGTCCGATAAGTGGCAAGTAAATAGGTGACCCCCAAATTTGAAAAGGTAAACGGGGGGCCCTTTCCCCCATTAATTTGGAAGGAGTTGGGGCCCCCCAGTAACTAAAACCAGGTAGCTGGGCCCGCCCCCAGTGGGCTAGCCAGGTAAACTGGGGCGCCCCCAGAAAATAGCCAGGTAGCTGGGGCTGCCCCCAGTAACTAGCCAGGTAGCTGGGGCTGCCCCCAGTAACTAGCCAGGTAGCTGGGGCTGCCCCCAGTAACTAGCCAGGTAGCTGGGGCTGCCCCCAGTAACTAGCCAGGTAGCTGGGGCTGCCCCCAGTAACTAGCCAGGTAGCTGGGGCTGCCCCCAGTAACTAGCCAGTTAGCTGGGGCTGCCCCCAGTAACTAGCCAGGTAGCTGGGGCTGCCCCCAGTAACTAGCCAGGTAGCTGGGCCTGCCCCCAGAAACTAGCCAGGTAGCTGTGCCTGCCCCCAGTAACTAGCCAGGTAGCTGGGCTGCCCCCAGTAACAGCCAGGTAGCTGGGCTGCCCCCAGTAACAGCCAGGTAGCTGGGGCTGCCCCCAGTAACTAGCCAGGTAGCTGGGGCTGCCCCCAGTAACAGCCAGTAGCTGGGGCTGCCCCCAGTAACAGCCAGGTAGCTGGGCTGCCCCCAGTAACTAGCCAGGTAGCTGGGGCTGCCCCCCATAACAGCCAGGTAGCTGGGCTGCCCCCAGTAACTAGCCAGGTAGCTGGGCTGCCCCCAGTAAACCAGCCAGTAGCTGGGGCTGCCCCCAGTAACCAGCCAGGTAGGCATATAGGCGGCTGCCGCCAGTATTAGCGGCAGGGCCAGAGTACGGGCAGGGCCAGTATGTAGGCGGGCAGGGCCAGTATGTAGGCGGGCAGGGCCAGTATGAAGCCGGGCAGGGCCAGTATGTAGCCGGGCAGGGCCAGTATAAAGACAGGACCACTTCTAGGTAGACAGGGCCGGTATACAGGCAGACAGGGCCGGTATACAGGCAGACAAAGGGGGTGGCGAGAGGGGCCCTCCCCTTAACCCCAACCATTCCCAAAAATACCCCCCAGTAGACACCCAAACATACACACAACCCTCCCCCCCTAAACAAATCCCATCACACACCCCCCCAAAAAAGACACCCATCATAAAAGCGCAAACCCTCCTTGCATCAAACCCTCACACCCCCCATGTTGACCCCCCCCTCATAAAAGCACATCCCTCCTTAAAATCAACCTAACAACACACCCCCCCTATAGACCCCACATACACCATCCCCCCTACCAAACAAACCCCTCACACAACCCCCCCTATATGAACACCCATCATACAGCCCCATCCCCCCCGTATCGTTTTAAACACACACCCCCAAGGTTAAAAGAAACCCATCATACAGCACATCCCTTCCCCCTCAACAGATTTTAAACACATACCCCCATGTATACAAACCCCTCAAAACAGCGCATCCCCCTTACATCAGGGCCCCATCAACACCCCCCCCAAGTATAAACCCCCCTCATACAGCGCACCTCCCTGTATCAGACCTATCACCCCCCCCCCAAGTAAAACCTATCATACGCAAAATCCCTCCCTGCAAAACCCGCCCCATACACCCCCACCCCTGTATGACACCCCCCTCCCTACAGCGCATCACTCCTTATATCAGTCCTATCATACAGCTCATCCCTAATTAGATCAGACCCATCACACACACCCATGTATGACACCCAAACAACAGAGCAATTCCCTTCCTTAAAATCAGAAACCCATCACAGAGCCCTCCCATGTATGACCCCCATCATTTATCACAAACCCGGGCCCGAACAGACCCCTCACACCCCCCCCCCCCCTGTTTTGTTCAACCCCCCATACAGCTCATCCCCCTTAAAACTTGCCAAACCCCCTGTTTTGAGAAACTGTATTAACCCCCGGAAAAAAAAAGGAATACTGCACAGGGAACTCCATAAAAACCCGAAAATTTTTAAAAAAAGGGGCAATTGCTTTTTTTTTCCTTCCCCCTTTAACCCCCCAAAAAAATTTTTTTTTTTTTTAGTTTTTTTCCAGCACATTATATGGTACAGAAAGTGGTTACATTAAAAAGTACAACTTGTTTCCCCCCCAAAAACAACAACGGTAATTTTGTTCCCCAAATAGTTGGGGGGGGGGGGGGGGGGGGGGGAAATAAAGGCTTTTTTGGGAAACCCCCCAAGAAAAAAGTCACAAACCAAAAAAATAAACATTTTTTCTATGGGGGGGAAGGGGTTAAAAGGACTTCGGTAAAGTTTACAGGCTTATTTTTTCAAAAGTGTTATTGCACTGGGAATACACCCAAAAAGTACACCCACAAATACAGTAAAATCCCCAATGCTCATTGAGGGCTACCATTTTTTTCCCAACGTTTTTCCATGAAGTGGGCGGGAGGCCCCGGGGCCCCGGGGCTTGGTTAAAGTAAAAATTTCCCAAAACCAGTGCAAAAACTTTTGGGAAAAGCCCCGGCGTATTTGCAGTGTACAAAAAGGGACGAACCCTGGGGATAAAAACCCCTGTTTAAAAACCCCCCCCCAAAAGGGGGCTGATCACCATGTTTTTTCGTTTTCCCGAAGGATCCCCCCCAAAACCCCAAAACATTTGGGACCTCAAATCATCATCAAATTGGGGGGGGCCAAGCTTTAATCATCCGTCCATTCCTTAACCCTAACCCCGGTGAAGGGCTTCCATTAACCCCGAGAGAATATTTAACAAACACCCTGGTAATCATCTACCTGCTGAAACCGGAGAAGTTTTAGGGGTTTTTTTTTAAATAGTAAACCAAAGTAAATTTTTAATGTATACAGTGAAAAAAACCTGTATAACCCCCCATGCCTAGGAAATTAAAAACGGTTTGTGAAGAAAAACGGTAAGTGTGGTGACCCCCCCCGCAGTTTTATCCCAAATTCAGGGGGGGAAGGCCCCCAAATCCCCCCAAACCCAAGGAACAGAGCCAAAACCTCATTTAAAGGATAAAATGAGAAAAAAAAAACCCAAAGGGGAAGAACCTTGGACTCATCAAAAACGATCCTTAAAACTGCCGACCAGGAGAGGTGAGAAAAACCAAATGGGAAATTTTTTCACAAAGGAAACCCCTATTTAAGGGGGGGCCTTGGGTGATGACTTTTTATCATTGGGGTTTTTTCAGGGTTCCTCCCCAGGGGTCAGGGCGTCACTTTTTTTTCCCCCCCTTTTTTTCCCCCATGGAGGAATGGTAAATACATAGAAAAAACACAGGGATCTTTAAGAAAGGGGGCAAAATCGAAACCCAAAAGCCTTTTTTATCAGGTAAAAAAGGAAAAAAGCCTTTTTTTTAAAAAAACCCGTTCTTTTTTTTTTTTTTTTTTTTTTTTTTTTTTTAAAAAACAAGTTTTAATTGAGGATTAAAAGGCAACAGAATTTTATTTTACAGGGCCAACACAAATTACAACCCTGTTTAATAAAAAAACAATATTCATTTACTTCCCCTAAAAAAATAAATGACTAAAAATCGATGCCCCTTTTTTCATTAAAAAAAATTCCCCCTGGAATAATGTATTGCCCACCCCCTCAAAATATTTTTTTTTTTTTTTTCCCCTTTTTTTCCCTTTTCCCCCCCCCGCCCCCCCTCTCCCCCCCCCCCCCCCCCCCCCCCCCCTTTCCACCCCCCCCCCCCCCCCCTTTTAACCCCCCCCCCCCAACCCCCCCTTAAAAAACCCAAATGAAAAATCCCCCCCCCGGGGTTTTGCCCCGCTTGACTAGAAATAAATTCCCCCCCCCGTCTTTTTTAAATTTTTCCCCAAAATTAAACCTTTTCGGGGTGTTCCCCTTAAGTAGTTTTTCTGAGTAATTTTAAAAGGCTCCAATAAAGATTTCATTTCCCTTTTTTATTGCAGGGTTTTTTAAATGAAAATTGGGGGTCCATTTTTTTTGGGGGAAAAAAAACCCTTTTGCTTCTTTATCCCCATTTTTTTTTTCCCCCTTTTTTCCCTTTGCCCCCCAATTTTTTTTCCCATAAAAAAAAAAACCTGTTTTAAAAAGCTAACTCCACCCCTTTCCCCCAAAGGGGGGACCCCCCCTTGGCTACAAACCAATGTCCCCAAAAAACAAAACAATTTTTTTTTTTGGGGCCCCAAACAAGAGGGTTTCAAGGAAACCCCCTTTCGGGACACAATTCCCCCCCTTCCCCCCTTCCTTTTTTCCCCCCGTCTTTTTTTTTTTCTTTTTATTGCATTTGTGGAATAAGAAAAACCCTTTTTTGGGTTTTTGTTCCAAGGCGCAAAATTTCCCGGTTTTCCCCAGGGAAATTTCCCTTTAATTTAAAAACCCCAAAAAACCCCCCCCAAAATCCCCCATTGGGCATTCCCACAACAGTGGTAACATTCGGGGCCCTTTTCCCAAGGGGGCGCATTTTTTGGGGGGGGAACCCCCCCCCCCGCAGGTGGGGGGGGGGGGCCCCCAAAAAAATTTAGCATTTTTTTCCCCCTAATTTTTTTTTGAGTGAAATTTTAAAAAACATTTAAAAGGAGTTTTTTTCTTAAAAAAAGAAACAAGAAATTTCCCCCCCCATTGTTTTTATTGAGGATTTTTTTCCCCCCTTCCTTTTCCTGGCCCCCATCCCTTTCAAAGAAAACCCCTTTCTTGTTTTGGGGCCCCGTATCCCCGGATTTGTTTTCTTTCCCCCCCCCCCTTTAAAAAGGGGGGGGTTTCCCCCAAGGGCCCCCCTTTTTGGGGGTCCCCTCCCAAAAAGGAGACAAAATTTGGGAGTTCTAGAAAAGAAGAAAAACCCTTTACTGGGGCCCCTTTTTTCCCCCACAGAGTTTCCCGCGAAAATTCCCATGGTTTTTGCCAAATGAATG
>JAODAL010072755.1:0-14990 GCA_025379985.1 Phyllomedusa bahiana
TTTGGCACCTATTCAATTCACTGTGGTGACTACAAAATTGCTGTATTCTTATTAACTGCAAAGTAGCTCTATCAAAAAAAGCTTGACTGACCAACAAGTGAAATAAACACTGTCTGAAATGTATACAGATAATAAACGAGTATTTTTGGCACCTATCAATCTCACCTGTGGTGGACTACATAATTGCTGTTTCCAAATTTTAATGCAAGTAGCTCTATCAACAAAGCTTGACTGACCAAAAGTGAAAAAATACTGTCTGAAATGTATGCGGATAACTAAACGGTATTTTTTGGCACTTTCAATTTCACCGTGTGGTGACTACAAATTGCTGTATTCATATTAAACTCGCAAAGTAGCTCTATCAAAAGCTGGATGACCAAAGTGAAAAAAAACACCTGTTCTGGAAATTATACGGATAATAAACGTGTTTTGGCACTATCAATTCTCCTGATGGTGACTACAAAATTGCTGTATCAAATTTAACTGCATGGTAGCTCTATCAACAAAGCTTAACTGACCAAAGTGAAAAAAAAAAAACACCTGTCTGAAATGTATACGGATAATAACTGTATTTTTTGGCACCTATCAGTACACCTGTGGGACTACAAAGTTGCTGGATTTCAAATTTAACTGCAAGGTGGCCTATCTAGAAAGGCTGGCCTAGCGGCCTCAAAGTGAAAAAACACACGTATCTGAAATGTTATAACTGGTGATAATAAAAGTATTTTTGGCACCTATCAACCTGTGGTGACTACAAAATTGGCTGGATTCAAACTTAAAACTGCAAGGTGGCTATATCAACAAAGCTGGACTGGGAAAAATTGAAAAAGAAACACCATCTGAAATGTATACTGATAAATACAAAGTGGGAGTTTGCACTAACAATAGACTGCAGTTACTAGAAAGATTTGTATCCTAATATAGGCAATTGCAGTCTCAAAACAAGTTTTGGCTGTACAATATCCAGTATCCTTTATAGAGCTTGTCTGTGTTCGCCCGCGCCCCACACCCCCCCCCTCCCCGCCTCCTCCCCGTGACTTAACAGCGGTAGATGCTCCTTTAAAATTTCTTGACTAACTCTAAAATCTGAAAATCTCTGATCTAACTAAGTTCTAAGGATCACAGCTAAAAGTAAGAGCTGTCTCTGTTGAAAAAATAGGAATAATCTTCACTGAGCTGTTTGCTGAGCTGGTTTGGACAGAGGCAGAGCGGCACGTCCTACTGCTATGGAGACGCTGACACACATGATCAAGAACTGGAAGGGCTGTTCTTGATAAAATGAGGTCATGTGATTTTTCCAGCCCAATCGAAACCATACACATCCCAGTCATGACGTTGCACACACATCTCACCCTGCTCTATTTTGTAAGTGATTTGTGGCCGCCAAAAATGACAGGAAAGCAGCCGAGTAAAAAATGCGCATTATTAATAGATTATGCACAGATTTTTAAACTCAATTATTGCGTGATCTAAAAAATCCGATCAACGTAAATACCGTGCCGATTTCAACTTTGTCGATAATAATCGCTCAACACTAGTCGTGACTAGAGATGGGCGAATTGATTCTAACGAAGTGGAATTGTGGCCTAATACTGTTTTACCGCCTCCAGAATGTCATTGTGCCACTGCCTGACCTCATACTGCTGCCGCCGTGACCTCCGCTCTCAGTCATTGTGCCACTCTGTGCTTTCTCTGTGTTTTGCCCCTCTCCAGGAATGTCATTGTGCCACTGCCTGACCTCAATGCTGCTGTGGCGCCGCCGTTCACCTCCACACCTCTGTCACTAATGTTGCACCGACTATCAGCTTGTTTTTTTTCCAGCTTTCGTGGCATGACTTTATCAGGGCTACATTCCGCTTGAGTTTTTTGGTCAGTTTTGCCCTCTTAAGTGCCCAGGGATTTTTTTGTGAAGCGATTCTAAGAGCGCGGGCAGTCATCTGAGTGTCTTACTAAAACACAACATTGTATGAAGGACCAACAAAGCTACCTATGCATTATTTAAGCATTTGGCACAACTTCTACAGACACCCTGCAGGCTTTGTGCAGCTGAAATAAGCTGCTTCATTTTTAACGCGATTCATGCCGAAAGTAATTCGGACCGAATTTATTTTTGTCGGAAATTCGTGAAGTGACGAATCGAATTTTGAGAAAAATTCGCCCCATTCTTCTATATATAATTTATACAGAAAGGTAAGCCACATAAAAAAAAAACACAGCAAACATGGTGCAAGTACATTTTTTTACACATTTCACTTTACTTTTTTTTGGTTTCCCAGTGTATTTTATGGTATGATCAATGAGATCATTAGAAAGTACATCTTGTCTGCAAAAATAAAATAAAATTGATGTCTATGTAGATGGACAAATAAAAAAAATGAGGGCTGTTGGAATGAACTCATAATATTATGACCGGCTGTCAGGAAGTTATTAATTGATCTTTTCCCATCTTAAAATGTAGAAGAAATTGGAGCAATAGCCCCAAAGCAAAATTTGTACAAGAGGCCGATCACATATACTCCTGCTTGTATCTTGCAATTAGCGATTGGCGCGAATTGAATTCTAACGAAGTGGTTTCGTTTTAGAATTTAGATATTTCAGGAAAACTTCGGTTCTGAACGAGAGCTCGAGTTTGGGGTACTTCGGTGTGAAAGAAGTGTGCTTTTGATTGATAAAATGGCCTGGAGCACCATGGCCGCTACATGGGGCAAAAGCACTCTGGGAAGAAAAGAAGGGCATAGCCTGCACATGAAAATTTGCAGAGGATGAAGCCAATCAGAGGACCGGCGGGATTCGGTGACGTCACCGCACTATATAAGTCCCGCGACGCGACGCTCGGAGGTTCATTACCCCCTCTCCAACTGTACTGATTAGGGAAGGTGTGCCGCTGCTGTTGTATAATTGCTCTTATGAAGAACCTGATTTTTCATACAGCGATTTTTGGGGGGTGTATCAGCTTGTCTCAGAAACTGCTTCTCTTAACGTTCTATTTCTGATTTTGTGGGGTATTGGATATGCAAAGTCCAAGGTGCGTCCAATGCAGCTGCATATACAATTAATGTTCATCTGCTCACAGCACATTGAATATCAAAGGGGGATACGAAGCCTGTTCCTGTTGTATTCATTTAAAGAAACAGCGTTTTTACAATACAAATAACCTTCATTTTTGAGCTGCTCTTTTCTTTTGCGCTAATTTACATCTGGGGATTAGTTCAAGCGTTGTTTCTGCTGCTGTGGTGTCTAAAAGAAACCGTCTTTTTCACCTCCAAAAAAGACATTTTCCTGTAGCTTAATCAAACGCGAAGGTTATTACAATTTTGTTTCTCTTGTTGTTGTAGCGTAAAAAAACATGCCACGTTAACACGCTACAACTAGTATGTTTGTGGTTGCTCAATTGTTTGGCGGCAATTTTTACATCCAGGCGTTAATTAAGACGTTGTTTTTGTTGCTGTGGTGAACTAAAATAAACCGTTCTTTCACCGCAAAAAATACATTTTTCCTGTAGCATAATTTCACAAGCGAAGGTTTAATTACAATTTTTTCTCTTGTTGTGTAGCGTAAAAAACAGCATTGTAACACGTACAAAGCTAGTAGTTTGTGGTTGCTCAATTGTTTGGCGTACAATTTACATCCAGGGGTTATTTCAAGCGTTTTTTGCTGCTTGTGGTGACTAAAATAAACCGTTCTTTCAACCGCCAAAAAATTACATTTTTCCGGTAGCATAATTGACACGCAGAAGGTTAATTACAATTGTTTCTCTTGTTGTGTAGCGTAAAAAAACGCCATTGTACCACGCTACAAAGCTAGTAGTTTGTGGTTGCTCAATTGTTTGGCGCAATTTACATCCAGGGGTTAATTAAGCATTGTTTTTGCTGCCGTGGTGACAAAATAAACCGTCTTTTCACCGCCAAAAAAGACATTTTTCCTGTAGCATAATTCACAAGCGAAGGTTAATTACAATTTTTTCTCTTGTTGTGTAGCGTAAAAAAACATGATATTGTAACACGCTACAAAGCTGGTAGTTTGTGGTGGCTCAATTGTTTGGTGCAATTTACATCCAGGGGTTAACTAAGTATTTTTCTGCAGTTGTACTCAGTAAAAGAAACTTTGTTTTTCAGCGCACAAAAGAAATTCTGTAGCATAATTCATATCAGAAGGTTAATTAAGCCTGTTTGTGCTTTTATATTCAGTAAAATACACAGAGTTTTTAAACGGCACATACAAGTAAATTTTTCCTGCCCATTTGTGGAGCGCAAATTATATCCAAGGGTTACCCAAGCTTGTTACTGGGTTCATTTGGAGTCAAATATAGGCTGTGTATTTATCATATACAGATCTCTTCATCAAACAGTGTCTGTACATTTTAGAACAAACAGTATGTCAGACAGAGAGGCGGCAGGCTCTTCACCTGCGAGTGGCAGAGGCACAAACATTCCAGGCCCAGGTCGCAGCACAGTAAGGGGACGACGCAGCAGGGGTCACTCAGTGAGGCCACAACTGCCACTGTCATCTAGCGGCCCGTGTGTTGTTCAGCAACCCAATGGTCTTGATTGGTTGACTAGGTCATCCATTCCTCCCAGATGACATCTGACAACCCCAGCCAAGAGTCGGTGGGAACGTCAGACACACACCTTAGTTGGCATGGTCCGGGAGCGGTCAGCAGCCCTCACTCTTCCTCAACCCGCCTCTGTCCCATCCGGTTCCCTCAGCCAGAGATCTACTATGTGGTCTGGGCTCAGCACCACTAGATATGCGAGGAATGAACATTTGAGGAGGGCAGTCAGCAGCTACTTGGCAGTGAAGAATGGGGCCAAATCCTGCTTCTTGCAGTAGGCGGCAAAAGTGTAGATTGTGAGAGTGGCATGGGAGGTCATGTTGTGAGGGTCAGCCTCTGCATACCAAGACCGGGTGATGAGACAGCAGTGACGATGAAACACAAATAATGATGATGTAGCCGACCGCATTTGGGGAGCTGGGTGAGCAAGGGCTTCATCATCGTCAGGAGAAGAGGGCGTCAGCTTGGCGTGTCAGGCAGCGGCGCAGCCAGCAAGTGGGTTGTGTAGCCGTGAGTCAGCAGGATAGCAGCAGTGTGAGTCGGGAGCCAGCGGCCATGGGTAAAAAACCCGCTTCGCAGTCCAAGAAAGTAGCGGCACAGGGGCTCAGCGGGGCAGCCGCGACAGTAGTCACTCATGCGAGCGTTGGCGGTAAAACCCATACTCGGTGGTGGCAGTTCTTTCTAAGACACCGGAGAGCCGAATATGGGTATTGTAGATCTGTGGCAGAAAGTGACGCGTGCCCAGGGAGCTAACCGTGGCACCACGGCCCCGCGGC
This sequence comes from Phyllomedusa bahiana, assembly GCA_025379985.1. NCBI lineage: Eukaryota > Metazoa > Chordata > Amphibia > Anura > Hylidae > Phyllomedusa > Phyllomedusa bahiana. The sequence goes on from JAODAL010072755.1 coordinate 5,329, forward strand.
AACACATGCAGCGTCACCATCCGGTGGCCTGGGAGAAACGTGGCTCAGATGTGGTGGTCCATCCTGCCGCCGCAGCAACAGCAGCAGCAGCGCCCAGTGGCACGCATGCCATTGCAGCCAGTCAAGGCTCCACCACCTCTGCAAAAGGGAGCTGTTTCTCTTTGACATCGTCTCCCGGTCCAGATGCTCCTGCTCCTCGCTACTCATGGCGCCGGCAGTCGTTCAGCGAGGCGATTGCAAAGAGACAACAGTATGCGTCCAACCATCCTAAGGTGCAGCAGCTGACCATGCTCCTGTCCAAGTTGTTGGTACTGCAGTCCCTCCCTTTCCAAATGGTGGACTCTGCACCATTCAGAGAACTAATGGCTTGTGCCGAGCCGAGATGGAGAGTTCCAAACCGTAATTTCTTTTCCAAAAAGGCAGTACCAGCACTTCATAAATATGTAGAACAGAGGTGGGCCAGTCCTTGAGCTTATCGGTTTGTTCCAAGGTGCACGGCAACGTGGACGTATGGAGCTGTAACTACGGTCAGGGTCAGAACATGTCCTTTACGGCCCACTGGGTGAATGTGCTTACTGCCCAGGCACACCAACAACTTGGACAGGAGCCGCCGCTTTCTCCTCCACGTTGTCAAACTGCGGCTCCTGCGTCATTGTCTGCCTCCTCCTCCTCCTCCACCACCACCATCTCAGCCTCCACAAGTACTGCTCCATCATACCACATGTGTAGGGCACAGCGGTGTCACGCAGTTCTACACCTGGCTTGCGACAACTGCAAATCGGAACCATGGTGACGGACAATGGAAGTAACATGGTGTCCGCGCTGCACCGAGGAGGGATGGTCCATACGCCCTGCATGGTGCACGTGTTCAATCTGGTTGTGAAAAGGTTCCTGAAGTCTTTCCACCGATCTTCAGAAGATTCTGAAAATGGCCAGGAAACTGTGCATGCACTTCATCCATTCCTACAAAGCCAGGAAACACCTCCTCGAGTTGCAGCGGCAGAACGGCCTCCCCCTAAGACAGGCTGATATGCGATGTTTCCACCTGTTGGAATTCCAGCCTGCACATGTTGGACCGACTGTTTGAACAGAGAAAGGTAATTAATGATGTTTTGATGATCCAGACAGACAGGAGTACTCCCCTGTGTAACTTTGATGTAAGCCAGTTGCAGCTCATGCGTGACCCCCTGCCGTTTGCTGAGGCCATTTGAGGAGGCGACGTTATTTGTCAGTCGCCAGACTAACGGGATGAATAACGTCATTCCACTGCTTCTGTTTGGAAAAAGTGCTGAAAAAATTGTTGGGGAAGGGGTGGGGAAAAGGGCGACTACATCTGCGGGCCCCCGGGGCCGGTGGGGACTGAACCGAGGGGAAGGGGGGAGGACTTGGGCACAAAAATTGCCTGGGGAAATGGTTTTCACCCCGGGACATGGGGGGGGCGGGCGCTGGAAGGGAATGAAAATAAGGAAGATAGGGAGATGACCCCAAGACCGGGCAGTATACAGTGGAGATGGGGGGCAGGGGGTCCCCCAGAGTCACTTGTGCAGATGGCCCGCGATGTGATTTGCCGGCTAGTGACAGCCCCAATGTACCATCCGGCGAGGGGTAATTTGGTCTTACCCTATTATACCTCGCTACGGTCCCCAAAAAGGGGGCCTTTTTCCCGTGTGAGAGGGGGGACAAACTCAAATATATAGAGAAATCCTGTTTTACTTTGGCCCCCTGCCTATGTGGGGGATCGTCCTCCTCTACAGGTCTGACCGGGGTTCCCAGCGTCACTTACCACGCCGCTCTGCTGGGGGAAAAGGTGGGGGGGTAGGAGCAGTTCCAGCCCCATCAGCAGCAAAATAATCTGGAGTCGCGTGGCAGCTTCCTTCACCCCCCTGTGAGGAGGGAGTCGCCCGCAGCATCAGCAGCAACCTGGGGTGACCCTGAACCAACAGGTGGTGGTACTTGGCGCACTCTGCCACCCCCGTTAAATCTGTGGGTACGGGCAGCCCCAAATGGTTGTGGGCCGCAATTCGAGTTTTTTCAGTGGGGAAAAATGTCGCCCCCAGTAGTGTGGATCAAATGGGGTTCAGTGCGGGACGACCTCGTTACCCCAGGGAACCCCCTTGTCCCGGAATTGTGGAACGATGACCCTTTTTTAAAAAGAAATTTTGGCGTAGATCGGCCAGGATTTCCACACACCAATGCCTTAGGCGTCAGATTACATCAGCCATGTAGGTTCAAACTACCTGCCTCAGCCACTATTCTTATGCCGCAACCCGCCTGATTCCACACATCTGCTGCCAGTTTCTCCATCTGCCTACCACCATCTTTACCAGGGACTGGTATTGCCACCCACCTCCACACTCTGTCATTGTGCCACTCTATGACCTCATGCTGCTGCTGCTGCTATTGCTGGTGCCGTGACCTCCACACTGTGTAATAGTGACAATCTCTGACCTCATGCTGCTGCTGTTGCTGGTACTGTGCCCTCCACACTGTGTCATTGTGCCACTCTGTGGCCTACTCCTGTTTTTGCCACCTCCTGAATGTCATTGTGCCACTGTCTGACCTCATGCTGCTGCTGTGGCTGTTGCCGTGACCTCCACACTGTCATTGTGCCACTCTGTGGCCTACTCCTGTTTTTGCCACCTCAAGAATGTCATTGTGCCACGATCTGAACTCATGCTGCTGCTGTGGCTGCTGCTGTGCCCTCCACACTCTGTTATTGTGCCACTGTCCCCCAAGCACCATGGCAGTATACAGTGGAGATGGAGGCAGGGAGTCCCTCAGAGTCACTTGTGCACATGGCCCGCAGCATGCTGATTTACCTGGCTAGTGACATCGTATAGTCACCATCCGGCAGAGGGATGACTTCTGGCTCTCCACCCTCTTGGTCCCTAGCTACCGGTCCAAATGGGAGCCTTTTTTCCAGCTGCTGAGAGGGAGGACAAACTCAAATACTATAGAGAAATCCTCCGTAGTCAGTTTGCTAACATTCCGAAACAATTTTTGGCCAAGGAAATTCTACCTCCATCAGCTTCATCATTAATACCTAAAAAAGTTCTAACGCAGTTTATTATGAAGTTTAAACGTGATAGTTTGAATCCAGTTTCTGCATAACACCAATTTGTTGAAAGGCAGCGTATGGAATTGAAGGAGACCCTAATTACAGGGAATGTTTTAGGTGCTTATTTTGCATTCGGTGAAATTAGTGATGGAATTTATTTATAAAACTGGAATATGAAGCACAAGCCAATGCTGCAAAACGGGCTTTGGATGAGCTTTTCTTCAGTATGAAGAATGTGAATCGTATGTCCAAATTACAGACAGGAAAAACTGCCTCCGCCTCCTCCTTGAGCCTCGTCTGTCATATCCGTGTACTGTACCTCTTTGCCTCCGTCCCTTGACCACGATCCTTGCCCACTGTCCTGATCTTACGCTTGTCCCCGACTCCGAGTATGCCTTACGATTTTGTACCTTGCTACACCTCGGCTGCCACCGCAAGCAAGTCACGTGAGGGGTAACAACCTGGTAGACTCCCGCCGCAGCAAGTTAATCCCGCTTTGCGGCGGACTCTGGTGAAAACCGGGACCTACTTAGATTCCGCTCCCTGGCGTGGCTATTGCCTTCGTCCCCTTACTGTGCTGTGATCTGTGGCGGCTCCGGAAACGTACTACTGTGTTCTTGGACGCTATGGTAGGATCTTAGCCCTCAGCTTGTTTTTTTCCAGCTGGCGCTGCCATGACTTTATCAGGCTGCGTTCCCACTTCAGTTTTTGGTCAGTTTTTTTCCCCCGTAAGTGCCCAGGGAATTGAAGGGTGAAGCGATTCTTTAATAGCGGCGGCAGTCATGTGCGTGTCATACTAAAACACAGCATTGTATGAAGACCAAACCAAGCTCCCTCTGCATATTTAAGCATGGCACAATGTTCAACAGCACCCTAAGGCTCTCTACAGCCAGGAAATAGCTGTTTTTTAATGCGATTCGTCCCGAAGAACGGATTTTGTCGGGGAATTCTGCGAAGTAGGCGAATCGAATTTTTGAGAAATTCGCCGATCTCTAACCATATCTAATCAATATATGACAAATAGATAAAAGACCATTTGAAATGAGAGCGAGTAACAAGTATATAAGGGCAGAAAGGTATAAAGAAAGACAGTGAGACATGAAAAATTTGAACCTCACAATTAGTCTTTCGAAATCAAACAATAACCTGAGACAGCAGGAGAGATTAATATTTCAATCACTGGAATTTTTTCTCAGAAGTCTGAGACTTAAATCTAATGCAGTGATGTGAATCGAGTTCCTGGATTCAAACGGGTGGATGATCTGAGACGCCATGATTTTGCCGAGGTGGAAGCAGATGGCAATGATTAATCCTGTGAGTCAGAAGTTATCAGCAAAGGTGAAGGACGGGATAAAGGTTTAGCAACAGAGGAGGCAGGTTCCAAGAGGTTTAGAAGTGCTTTGCCGGCATCTCTCGCTGAATCATAAGTGTCCCTCGTGTCGTCCTTATGATATATACAAAGTATCGCTGGGTACATTAATGAGAATTTAATTTGACGCCTATATAGCGCTGAACAAATAACTGTCCCCAGAATGTTGGATTTGTCCATAAGATCTATCTATTTCACCATGAATTGGCAAGGTCATTCTTGTAAATTAGAGGTGGAAGAAGTCAAGACCAATCCTATGGGCTCTTTCAACTTTACAGGTGCCTTCAAGCCCCAGGGCCAATGGAAGTTCTTGACTGCAAAATTAGAGTAACTCCTTAGGTGCCACCTACAAACATGTTTTCTCTTGGAGTGGTTTTCCAGGTCCTCTACGTTTTCTTTTAAAAGATTGTTTTCATGAACAATGTCTTATTTATTGATCCCAGCATCTCACAAAAGTGAGTAGACCCCTATCATTTTTGTAAATAATGTATTATATCTTTTCATAGGACAACAGTGAAGATATGACACTTTGATAAATTGTAGTCGGTGTACAGAAAGCAGTGTACAATGTAGTCAGTGTACAGCTTGTATAACAGTTTAAATTTGGTGTGTCCTCAAAATAACTCAACACACTGCTATCAATGTCTAAACCACTGGCAACAAAAGTGAGTACACCCCTAAATAAAAAAGGACAAATTATGCCCAATTTTCCATCTTAGCTCCATGGTGTCATGTTACTCACTGGTGTGAAAAGATCTCAGGTGTAAATTTTGAGCAGGTGTGTTAAATTTGGGGTTATCGATCTCATACTCTCTCATACCGGTCACTGGCTGGAAGTTTAACATGACACCTATAGGCTATAAGAAGATTGTCAAAACCCTGAAACTGAGCTGCAACATGGTGGCCAAGACCATACAGCGGTTTAATAAGACAGGTTCCACTCAGAACACATATCACAAAGGTCGACCAAAGAAGTTGAGTGCACATGCTCATTGTCAAATCTAGAGATTGTCTTTCAAAATAGATGTATTGCATTGCTGCAGAAATTAAAGGTGTTGGGAGGTCAGCCTGTCAAAGGTCAGACCATATACTGCAAACTCCCTCAAATTGGTCTGATGATGATGCACAAAAAACAGTTTGCTGAAGACAATCAGACTAAGAACATTGATTACTGGAAACATGTCCTGTGCTCTGATGAGTCAAAGATAAACTTATTTGCTTCAGATGGTGTCAAGCGTGTGTGAAAGCAACCAGGTGAGGAGTATAAAGACAAGTGTGTTTTACCTACAATCAAGCATGGCGCCGGGAGTGTCATGGTTTGGGGCTGCATTTGTGCTGCAGGCTGTGGGGAAATACAGTTCATTGAGAGAACATGAGTCCCAACGCACGTGAATATGAAGCAGAGCATTTCCGTCCCTGTGGAAACTGGGCCATAGTACATTTGAAAATGGAAAGCCCCCAAATACACCTCCAAGACCACCATGCCTTTCTAAAAAAAATGAAGGTAATGTGCGGATAGAAAAAGCATGTCTCCAGCCAAAACCCCCTACTGAGCATCTGTGGGGCTTTCTAAAATGGAAGGGGGGAAAAGTGAAAGGGTTTTAAAATCCCCCCACTCCGAGTTGTATGGGGGATGGGAAAAGGGGATTCCCCAGTGGCTGCAACCTGTAAAGCTTAGTGAACTCTTTGCCCACAGAGAAAAGGCAGTGCTAAAAAATTAAAGGGGCCACACAAAATAGTAAACTTTGGGGCACAATATTTCAATTGTCTTTTAGGGGTGTCAAAGTTTTGTAGATACTCTTTTAAGCACGAAGAGTGTTCAAGGATGCGCTTTATTTTTCTCCTTTAGAGGGTTTGAAATTTGGGATACTTCTGTTTGTATTTTAACCAACATGCTGGGTACTCTAGTAGCCAAAGTCTCTTGTAATTCTGGGGCGATTATTTTTGCCATGTTTGTTGCCCCAATTTTTTATGTCGGGAGAGTTTCCCCTTTTTTTTAGCCTTGAATCCAATATAATCGCCTTCATTTTTACAGGAGAATTTGTTTTAGAGTAGGATGGAGAAGTAGTAGCGGATGCGGAAGGCGGATCTGTCCAAGTGCCCCTGTTTTTGTTCTAAAGTTGGTTTCTATTTCTTTGTCCCATTGTTTAGATGATGCTGTCCCTTACTAAAGGGTCTTGGGTGAAGTGCGCTTGGAAAGCTATTGTAAATGCAGGGAAAGTAAAGCAATAAAACAATTGAGAGGGGAATCGAAGTTTGGGTTAGTAGATTTTTTGGTCAAATGAATCCCCTGTAGTTTAGTATTACAGCTTGTAACAAAAATGCAGATCTCTTTAACCCTTTGCCCCCTGGTTTTGCCTCTTAAAGGGGTGGAGTTGATACGCACACAAAAAATATACCATTAATAAAAAACCCCCATGGGGCGATGAACAGGATCCCAAACTTAGCATGTTAACTTTTCAATTTAAAAATTTTAAAGGCATAAGAAAAATGGAGAAAGTCAAAAATGCTGTGCAGATGAAAAATTTTTACTAAAAAAAAGGGGGGTGGTTTCCCGGGGGAATCACTTGAGAGTAGGGACTTTGTTGCTTATTGGGGGAGACAGAGGAGTCCAGGTGTAGAGTAAAAAAAGTGATACCCCAGAGGGAAAAAAATTTGGTTGCAAATTGTAGCTTAATAGAGGTCAATTAATGAGCTGCGGGATTAATAAATGAATTTTTTCCCCCTCTAAGGGAAGGTTGTAAGGGGTCCTTGAAACCCCATTGCAAATTTAAGCTGGTGGAAATCACCCTTGTGTTTGTGCGCTACACATAGATCAAAAAGGTCCTATAGTGATGTTATGCCGCGTTATTGGTCTGCAAAGGGTGCTGTCCTTCATGTTTTCCCCCTTTCAAATGGCGGCCCAGAAATTCTCTAAGCCACTCCGTACCTGCAGGGCGGGTTATAATGAACTCCTTTTCTCTGACTCCAATCCCCTCTTTTAGCACATCGTCCATACAGTAATTGGTCGACCATTTATTTTAAACTTTTTCTTCTTATTAAATAATCTTGTGCATAATTTTAATCACTACTTGTGCATTAAAATATGCAAATACTTATACAGCTCTGGAAAAAATGAAGAGACCATTACACAGTTTGCTAAAAATCAGCATCTCTACATCTGGAATGTAATCAAGAGGAAGATGGATAGTCACAAGCCATCAAACAAAGAAGAACTGCTTACATGTTTATGCCAGGAGTAGCATAAGGTCCCCCCAAAAAGCAGTGTGAAAGAGTGGTGGAAAGCATGCCAGGACGCCTGATAGCTGTGATTAAAAATAAATGATTATTCCACAAAATATTGATTTCTGAACTCTTCCTGATTTAAACATTAGTCTTATTGTTTCTAAATACATATGAACTTGTTTCTTTGCATTACTTGGGGTCTGACACCCTTCTGCTCTTTTTTTTTATTATTTTGAAGATTTTTTCATTTACTGCAAATAAATACAAAATGTTTTGCTTTAAATTTTTCGGAGACATGTTGTCATAGTTTATATAATAAAATAAACAATGTCCATTTTTCTCAAAAATATACCACTGAAGAGAAAAATCAGAGAAACTGAAAATTTTGCAGTGGTCTCTTAATTTTTTCCAGAGCTGTAAATAAGACTAAAGGGTTTCCTCAAGTTTTTGATGCGGCTTTGCATCACCGTTCATATTAGTCCATAGTCTGAACTTGTTCCCACACCGGGGTTAGTAGGAGACGCTGAGAACCTGTCAACTCGATCAGGCTCAAAATGCTCCCGGTCCGGTCAGGTAAGTCACTGTTGTGGATCGTGGCTGACAAAGCATGGGGCCATGCTGCGATCGTGTAGGCTCCACTTGTGAGTCCGCATGATCCTCATGACATACCCATACATCAATTTGTCGTAACCCCTTCCCACCTATGGCATACGGAAGAATATATATTATCAGAAATACTTTTTCATATAAAAATATGTTAAATATGTTATATGTTAACATACATATGTTAAATATGTTAAAAAAGGGCATGCATCCTCCTTGAAAGGTGATTAATACAAATATATCCTGTTATTTTTAATTGCAGACATAAGTGGGTAGCACAACAATATGTGGCCGCAATATTTTGCAATATTAACTTTGCTTTCTGCATATATTGTGGCAGAAGATGACACAATTGTGGAAACAAGGCAAGGAAAAGTGAGTGGAATAAAACAGTCAGTGTTATCTCATGCTGTCATAGCCTATCTAGGAATCCCATATGCAGAGGCACTAACAGGAGAAAAAAGGTTCAAAAAGCCAGAACCACGGGTACCATGGCAAGGCATTTACAAAGCTGCCAACTACGGAAACACTTGCTTCCAGACTAGAGAAGACTTCAACAGTAAGATTAGTGGGACTGACATGTGGGATGTCAAAAATGAAATAAAGCGAGGACTGTCTTAATCTGAATGTATGGGTTCCACATTTCGGGAGTCTGACCAGCACATGTCATGGTGTTTATCTATGGAGGAGGGATTCATATCCGGCACCTCATCTTTAGACATGTATGATGGAAGCGTACTTTTCAGTTTTTTGAAAAAAGTGATTGTAGTGTCAATGAACTACAGAGTTGGAGCACTAGTTTCTTGGCTTTTCCAGGCAATGCAAAGGCTCCTGGAAATGCTGGTCTCTTTGAACAAAGACTTGGCTCTTCAGTGGGTTCAAAAAAATATAGCAGCCTTTGGTGGAAATCCAGAGAGTATTACAATTTTTGGACAAAGTGCTGGAGCAGCTTCTGTAGGTATCATCTGATAAGTCAAGGAATCCGTTTTTTTGTTTCAAAAGAGCCTTGTTCAAAGTGGATCACCCAACAGCAAAACTGGGTAATTAATTCCCCTGAAAGGTCAAGAAAATTATCCGCACAGTTAGCCAAGCTTCTCAAATGTCCTACAGAAGAGATGATGCCCCCATTAGCCTGTTTTACAAAAAGTAGATGCCAAAAAAATTATTGACAAGCAAAGTTTTACTGCATCTGAGTTTGCTCTGACACATTTTGTTCCAGTTTTGGATAATGATTTTCTTATTAATATCCCGGAAAACCTAATAAAGTATTCAAACCCAAATACAGACATTTTAATTGGAATAAACCAAAGATGAAAGGTAACCCATTTACAGTATTTGGTGCACCGGGATTTAGCATAAAAACTCCAATCTAATTACTTCGGGGAAAAACTTAAAAAAGGGGTTTTT